>CAMQQG010000026.1:0-20616 GCA_947034895.1 Rhytidiadelphus loreus
TGCTGGTGTAGGGCGAGTTGCCGGCGCCGATGCCGCCGAGCGGCAGCACTTGCCAGAGCGTCTGCCCGGCGTTCGCCAGCCAGTCGATGAAGTGGTAGGCGGCCGTGCCGAAGTCGCCGGAGCCGTGCGGGGCCGGGCAGGGAGGTGGGGTGGAGCAGTACACCGCTGGTGCGCTCGGCGAGCGGCGAGGCCATCAGTCGACTCCGGCGCCGGCCGCGGCGAGCAGGACGACGCTGTGGGCGGGGAGCGGAAAGAGCGTCTCGCCCTGGCCGTGCCAACGTGTGCTGCCGCGCGGGTGGGAGCTGTCGAGCAGCGCCTTCCACACGCCCGCCGGCAGCAGGAAACGGCGATCGGCCGGGTCGGCGTTGATGAGCAGCAGCAGGGGCGCGCGGGCCTTGCCGGGTCTGCCGATGAGGCAGCCGAGGCTGCGCACGCCCGGTTCGTTCCAGGCATCACCCTGCAGCGGCCGGCCGTCGCCGCACAGCCAGGCGATGTCGTAGAGGCCACGCCGGTCCGCCAGGCCGCTGTACCAACGGTCCGCGTAGGGCAGGGCGGCGTGGCGCAGGGCGATCAGGCGGCGCGTGTAGGCGAGCAGGTCGCCGTCGGCGGTCGACCAGTCGATCCAGGTGGTTTCGTTGTCCTGGCAATACGGGTTGTTGTTGCCGCCTTGCGTGTGGCCGATCTCGTCGCCGGCCGCGAGCATCGGCGTGCCTTGGGAGAGCAAGGTCGTCGCCAGCAACGCGCGTTGCAGACGGCCGCGCAGACCGGTGACGGCCGGGTCGTCGCTCGGGCCGTCGATGCCGCAGTCGTCGCCGAGGTTGTGCGCCGTGCCGTCGCGGTTGCCTTCGCCGTTGGCGAGGTTGCGTCGTTCGCCGTAGGTGACCAGGTCGCGCAGGGTGAAACCGTCGTGCGAGCCGACGTAGTTCACCGATTCGACCGGTGGGCGATACCGTGCCTCGTACAAATCCGACGAGCCGCAGAGGCGCTGCGCCACGGCGCCGCGGCCCGACGGCCCCTTGAGCCAGAAGCCGCGCACCGTGTCGCGGAACTGGTCGTTCCATTCGAGCCAGCCGTTCGGAAAGCCGCCGACCTGGTAGCCGCCGGGCCCGATGTCCCACGGCTCGGCGATCATCTTCACGCGCGACAGCAGCGGGTCTTGCGCTACGGCCGTGAAGAACGGCGCATTGCGATCGAAGCCGGTGGTGGTGCGGCCGAGCACCGGCGCCAGATCGAAGCGGAAGCCGTCGACGTGGTACTCCTCCACCCAGTGGCGCAGACTGTCCATCACGAGCCGCAGCACTTGCGGCTGGCGGATGTCGAGCGTGTTGCCGCAGCCGGTGTCGTTGACGTAGTGCGCCGGCGAGCCGTCGATCAGCCGGTAGTAGCCGGCGTTGTCGAGACCGCGGAACGACAGCGTCGGGCCCGTGTCGTCGGACTCGGCCGTGTGGTTGTAGACGACGTCGAGCAGCACCTCGATGCCGGCGCGGTGCAGGTCGCGCACCATGGCCTTGAACTCGGCGCGCACCGCCGCGCCGCCTTGCACCGCGCTCGCCGCGAGGCGCGGGTCGGGGCAGAAGAAGCCGAGCGTGTTGTAGCCCCAGTGGTTCGACAACCCCATGGCGCAGAGGCGCTGTTCGCTCACGCGGTAGTGCACCGGCAACAGGCTCACGGCGGTGATGCCGAGCCGCTGGAGGTGTTCGAGCGATGCCGGGTGCGCCAGGCCGGCGTAGGTGCCGCGCAGGTCCGGCGGGATGTCGGGATGGAGCCGGCTGTAGGCCTTGACGTGCAGTTCGTAGAGCACGCTGTCGGCGAGCGGCGTGCCGAGATGCCGGTCGCCGGTCCAGTCGAATGGCGCGTCGCTGACGACGCGCGCCTTCAGGGCATGAGCCGCGTTGTCGCGCGGGTCGGGGTGCTGTGGATGGTCGGCGCGGGCGCCGAAGTGCTCGTCGTGCCAGACGAAGTCGCCGACGATGTCGCGGGCATACGGATCGAGCAGCAGCTTGGCGGCGTTGTAGCGGTGGCCGCGGTCCGGCCGCCAGGGGCCGTGGGCGCGCAGTCCGTAGAGCTGGCCTGCCTGTAGGCCACGGAGATGGCCGTGCCAGATGTCACCGGTTCGGCGCGGCAGCGTCCAGCGGCCGGTCGCGCTGCCGTCGTCGGCGAAGAGGCACAGCTCGATCGCCGTGGCGTGCTGCGCATGGACCGCGACGTTGACGCCGTGCTCGTCCGGCATGGCGCCGAGCGGCCAGGGCCGGCCGGCGGTGAGCACGTCGCCGCTGTCGTCTTCGTCGACGACGCCGCGGCGGTCGGGCGCGCTCAGAGACAAGCCCGCGACGTCAGCCGGCGGCCTGGGTGCGCAGCGTCGGCACGTTCCACACCTGTGCTGCGTACTCGCCGATCGTGCGGTCGGCCGAGAACATGCCCATCCCGGCCACGTTGACGATGGCCTTGGTGGTCCAGGCGGCAGGGTCGGCGTACAGCGCGTCGACCTTGGACTGCGTGGCCACGTAGGTCGCGTAGTCGGCCAGCAGCAGGTAGTGGTCGCCGCCCCAGAGCAGCGAGTCGACGAGGCCGCGGTACCGGCCGCGTTCCCCGCCGGAGAACAGGCCGCCGGCGATCGCGTCGAGCACGGCCTTCAGCGCCGGAATGCGCTCGTAGATGCGCAGCGGCTGGTAGCCGTTTTCCCGCAGCAGCGCCACTTCCGGCGTGCGCAGGCCGAAGATGAAGATGTTGTCGTCGCCAACGTTCTCGCGGATTTCGATGTTGGCGCCGTCGTCGGTGCCGATCGTGAGCGCCCCGTTCAACGCCATCTTCATGTTGCCGGTACCGGAGGCTTCGGTGCCCGCCGTGGAGATCTGCTCCGACAGGTCCGCGCCCGGCATGATGATCTCGGCCACCGACACGCCGTAGTTCGGGATGAACACGCACTTCAGCTTGTCGCCGACGCGTGCGTCGTTGTTGATCACGGTGCCCACATCGTGGATCAACTGGATGATCAGCTTGGCCATGTGGTAGCTCGACGCGGCCTTGCCGGCGAAGATCACGGTGCGCGGCACCCACGGCCCGGTCGGGTTGTCGAGGATCGCGAGGTAGCGCGTCACCACGTGCAGCACGTTGAGCAGCTGGCGCTTGTACTCGTGGATGCGCTTGACCTGCACGTCGAAGAGGCTCGCCGGGTCGACGTGGACGCCGGTGGTGCGCTCGATCAGCGCCGCCAGCCGCGCCTTGTTCTCGTGCTTGGCGGCGGAGAACTCGGTGCGGAACGATGCGTCGTTCTTGAACTCGCCGACCTTGGCGATCTGCGCCAGGTCGATCCGCCAGCCGGTGCCGATGCGCCGGTCGAGCAGGGCCGACAAGCCCGGATTGCACTGCGCCAGCCAGCGCCGCGGCGTGATGCCGTTCGTCATGTTGACGAAGCGGTCGGGCCAGATGCTCGCGAAGTCGGAAAAGATCGTCTGCACCAGCAGGTCGGAGTGCAGCTGCGACACGCCGTTGACCTTGTGGCTGCCGACGATCGACAGGTTGGCCATGCGCACGCGCCGCTCGCCGGTCTCGTCGATCAGCGACAGGCGGCTCAGGAAGGCGTTGTCGTTCGGCCGGTGCCGCGCAGCGAGTTCGAGGAACTCCTGGTTGATGCGAAAGATGATCTCGAGGTGCCGCGGCAGCACGTGCTGCATCAACCCGACCGGCCAGGTCTCGAGCGCCTCGGGCATCAGCGTGTGGTTGGTGTACGAGAAGGTCTTGCAGCCGATGGCCCAGGCCACGCCCCACGCCATGCCGTGCTCGTCGCACAGCACGCGCATCAATTCGGCGACGCCGATCGCGGGGTGCGTGTCGTTCAGGTGGATCGCCACCTTGTCGGCAAAATTGTCGAGCGACGGGTGTTCCTGCAGATGGCGGGCGACCATGTCCTGCATCGACGCTGCGACGAAAAAGTATTCCTGGCGCAGGCGCAGTTCGCGGCCGGCCGGGGTGCTGTCGTTCGGGTAGAGCACCCAGGAGATGTTCTCGTACTCGTTCTTCACGCCGGCAGCGCGGGCGTAGTCGCCGGTGTTGAAGGCATTCAGGTCGATGTGCTCCGGCGCCACCGCCTTCCAGAGCCGCAGCGTGCTGACCTTTTTCGTGCCGTGGCCCGGGATGACCATGTCGTAGGCCTTGGCCGCCACCTCGGCGGCGTGGCGCCACACGACCTTGTCGCCGGCATGTTCCACCCAGCCGCCGAAGCGCACGGGGTGGCTGATGCCGGCGCGCGGGAACTCCCACGGCGTGCCGTCGGCGAGCCAGGGATCGGGGTACTCGACCTGCGCGCCGCCCTGGATCTTCTGCGCGAACATGCCGTATTCGTAGCGGATGCCGTAGCCGTACGACGGCAGGCCGAGCGTCGCCATCGCGTCCAGAAAACACGCCGCCAGCCGGCCGAGGCCGCCGTTGCCGAGGGCAGCATCGGGTTCGCGGTCGGCCACGTCTTCGAGCGACTGCGCATGGCGCTTCAACTCGGCGGCCGCCGGCTCGGTCAGGTCGAGCGCTGCCAGCGCATTGCCCAGCGTGCGGCCGATCAGGAATTCCATCGAGAGGTAGTACACGCGCCGGCTCTTCGCCGTGCGCTCGGCTGCCTGCGTGTGCACCCAGCGCTCGGCGAGCTGGCCGCGGGCACTCTGCGACACGGCCTGCATGAGTTCGACCGGGCCCGCCTGGTCCGGCGCCACGCCGACCGTGCGCAGCAAATGGCCCTCGACGTTCGCGTGGAGTCGTTCGTCGGCGTCAGCGGTGTCCTGCGCGATGGTCGTCGTCATGGGTTCGGGCTCGTGGTACGGATGTCGGGACGCCGGTCGGTGGCGGCGGTGGACGTGCGGGGCACGGCTTGCAAGTTTTGCGCCCCTGACGGAGTGTCTGCGCACGGGGTGGGAGAGCCCGTGGCTGACATGACTAGCTTACGTGTACGCTCGCGACAGGCGAGATCCGGTGCAGCGAAGGCGTTGCGCGGCCGCCGGGCAGTGCCATCAGGAGACGAGCGTATGACCCCGGACGAACTCGCGTTGAGCCTCGATCTGCCGAAACGGGCGGTCGCGCTCGTCTTGGCGGGCGGTCGGGGGGCGCGTCTGAAGAATCTCACCGATCGACGCGCCAAGCCGGCGGTGTATTTCGGAGGCAAGTTCAGGATCATCGACTTCGCATTGTCGAACTGCCTCAACTCCGGCATCCGGCGAATTGGCGTGATCACCCAATACAGTTCGCACAGTCTCCTGCGCCACATGCAGCGCGGCTGGGCGTTCCTGAAGAGCGAGATGAACGAGTTCGTCGACCTGCTGCCGGCGCAGCAGCGCAACGACGACGACAGCTGGTACCGCGGCACGGCCGACGCGGTGTACCAGAACCAGGACATCCTCGCGAGCTACCGCGCCGACTATGTCGTGGTGCTCGCCGGCGACCACATCTACAAGATGAACTACGCGCTCATGCTCGCCGACCACGTCGCGAAAGGGCGTGAGTGCACCGTGGCCTGCATCGCGGTTCCGCGGGAAGAAGCCACGGCGTTCGGTGTGATCGCCGTCGACGACAAGAGCCTCGTGACCGCCTTCGTCGAAAAACCTGCCGATCCGCCGCCCATGCCCGGCCGGCCCGACATGGCGCTGGCGAGCATGGGGGTGTACGTGTTCAACGCACGCTACCTCTACAAGCAGCTCGAGCGCGACATGGCCGATGCGAACTCGGACCACGACTTCGGCAAGGACATCCTGCCGTTCAGCGTGGCCGAGGGCCAAGTCGCAGCGCATCCGTTCGATCTCAGCGCGGTCGGCAACCGCATGGGCGAAGCGCCTTACTGGCGCGACGTGGGCACGATCGACGCGTACTGGGACGCGAACATCGACCTCACCGCCACCGACCCGCAGCTCAACCTCTACGACACCCGGTGGCCCATCTGGACCCACCAATCGCAGCTGCCCCCGGCCAAGTTCGTGCACAACGAACCGAACCGCTGCGGCATGGCGATCGAATCGACCGTGTCCGGCGGCTGCATCGTGTCGGGCAAGGTCTTCCGCTCGGTGCTCTTCAACAACGTGCGCGTGCATTCGTATGCCGACGTGCGTTGGTCGGTGCTGCTGCCGTCGGTGCAGGTGGGGCGCGATGCGCGCCTGCTGCGCACCGTCATCGACCGGGGCTGCGTCATCCCGCCGGGCATGGTCATCGGCGAGGATCCGATCGCCGACGCGGCGCGCTTCCACCGTTCGGACAAGGGCATCACGCTGGTGACCCGCGACATGCTCGCCAAACTGGCGGCGTGACCCGTCCCGGCTTGGATCGCGTTCGGCGTTCATCGAGGCAGCGCGCCTCGCAGGCCGTGAGTGAGGCGGCGTAGTGAAGGTGCTGCACGCCGCGGCCGAGGTTTTCCCGCTGGTCAAGACCGGCGGGCTGGCCGACGTCGTCGCCGCGCTGCCGCAGGCGCTGCTCGCCGAGGGCGTCGACGTGCGGCTGGTGCTGCCGGGCCTGCCCTCGATCCTCGGCGCGCTGCAGCGGTCCACACGCGTGGCCGAGCTCGGCGCCTTGTTCGGCGCGGGCAGGGTGACGCTGCTTCTCGGGCGGCTGCCGTCCGGCGTTCCGGCATACGTCGTCGACGCGCCCTACCTTTACCAGCGCGTCGGCGGCCCGTACCAGGCGAGCGACGGCAGCGAATGGCCGGACAACGTCCAGCGCTTCGGCCTGCTCGGCTGGACGGCGGCCCATCTCGCGGCCGGCGACCTCGACCCCACCTGGGTCCCCGACGTGCTGCATGCGCACGATTGGCACGCCGGCATCGCCTGCGCTTACACGGCTGCCAATCCGGTGCTGCGCGCCGCGACCGTCTACACCGTCCACAACCTGGCCTATCAGGGACTGTTTCCGGCAGCCGACTTCGGACTGCTCGGCCTGCCGTCGCGGTGGATGTCGGCGCAAGGACTCGAATACCACGGCTATCTCTCGTTCATGAAGGGCGGGCTCAATTTCGCCCGTCGCGTCACCACGGTCAGCCCGACCTACGCCCTCGAGATCGCCACCGAAGCGTTCGGCTGCGGCCTCGACGGCGTGATCCGCAGCCGCGGCAGCGACGTGAGCGGCATCCTGAACGGCGTCGACGACCTGATCTGGAATCCGTCGTCCGACGTGCACATCGCCGCGCGCTACGACGCGTCCGACCTCGGCGGCAAGCGGTCCTGCAAGCTGGCACTTCAGCAGGAGTTCGACATCGAGGTGCGTGCCGGCGGCCCGCCGCTCTTCGGCATCGTGAGCAGGCTCACGTCGCAAAAAGGGCTCGATCTCGTGCTCGCGGCGCTGCCGCATCTGCTGGCCGCAGGCGCGCAGCTCGTGTTGCAGGGCAACGGCGACCGGGAGCTCGAAGACGCGTTCCTCGCTGTCGCCCTCTTGAATCCGCGCCAGATCGCCGTGCGTTTCGCCTACGACGAGGCGCTCGCCCACCGCATCATCTCCGGTGCCGACGCGCTGCTCGTGCCGTCGCGTTTCGAGCCCTGCGGCCTGACGCAGCTCTACGGCCTGCGCTACGGCACGCTGCCGGTGGTGCGCAACGTGGGCGGCCTGTCCGACACGGTCGTCGATGCGGACGACATGGCGCTGCAGAGCGGCACGGCCACCGGCATCCGCTTCGACGCGCCGACCGCGTTCGCGCTCGAAGCCGCCATGTCCCGCGTGTTCGCCTTGTACGAGCAGCCGGTGGCCTGGCAGCGGGTGGTTCGCCAGGGCATGGCACAGGGATTTTCCTGGGCGACCGCAGCGCGGGACTACGTCGCGCTCTACGCCGAGATGACGGCCGACCGAACGGCGCCCACGCACCACGACGTCGGGCCGGCAGCCGACCTGTCGATTCCTGCCGCTGCGCTGCGGCAACCCGTCTGACGGGCACCGCCCGGACGCGTCAGTCGGTGCGCCAGGCAATCGCGTCCGGCTGGGAAATCGCCTCGAACAGCGGTCTGCCGAACAGATAGCCCTGGACCAGGCGGATGCCGAGGTCCTGCAGCGCGCTGTATTCACCCGGCGTCTCCACGCCCTCCGCGATGACGGCGATGTCGAGTTCGGTGCACATCCGCGTCACGTGGCGGACGATCGCCTGCCGGGCGGGCCGCTCGTCGAGGCCGCGAATCAAGTCCATGTCGAGCTTGACGATGTCGGGCTGAAAATCGGCGAGCAGGTTCAGACCGGCGAAACCGGCGCCGAAATCGTCGATCGCCGTCAAAAAACCGATGCGCTGGTATTCGCGCAAGACCTCGGCGAACCACCTGGCATCGGTGACACGCTCGCCCTCGACGGTCTCGAAGATGATGCGGTCGATCGGAAACCCATGCGCCGTCGCGGCCGCCAGCGTGGCACGTATGCAGACTTCCGGCCGGTAGATCGCGTTCGGCATGAAATTGATCGACAGCCGCGTCGACATCGACAGCGCTGCAGCCGTCTTGATCGCCTTGACGCGGCACGCCTGATCGAAGCGGTAGCGGTTGTCCTCGTCCACGCGCGACAGCACGGTCGGTGCCGGCTCGCCCTGCGGCCCGCGCACCAGCGCCTCGTGCGCATAGATCCGGCGCGCGACGGTGTCGACGATCGGTTGAAAGGCGTAGCTGAACTGGAAGCCCAGCGACGCGCCGGTCGCGCAATCGCCGCAGGCGGCCTCCGGCTGCGGTTCGATCTGCATGAAGTTCGAGGCCTGGATCTCGACGGGGCGTGTGCTCATGCTGCGGGTCTTGCTGGGTCGGAGGCGATCGTTGATTGTCGGCCGGCAGGCGTGGCAATTGAGTCGTTGCGTCGTCGAGAGTGGGCGACGACCGCTGCCATTCAGCCGCCGTGCTGCGCCGTCCAGCGCCCGTCGAGCAGCAACTGGTGCGGCTGGAACTGCGCCTTGTAGGTCATCTTCGGACTGTGCTCGATCCAGTAGCCGAGGTAGAGATGGTGCAGCTTCAACAGCCGGGTCTGCTCGATCTGCCACAACACGTTGTAGGTGCCGTAGCTCGCCTTCACCGAAGGGTCGTAGAAGGTGTAGACGGCCGAGAGACCGTCGTTGAGGATGTCGAGGATGGACACCATGCGCAGGCGGCCGAGGCCCTCACCGGAGCCGTCGGGCACCGGATCGCGGAATTCGACCAGCCGCGAATTGACGCGGCTCTGCAGCAGGAACTGGGTGTACTGGTCGACGCTGTCGTTGTCCATGCCGCCGCCGCTGTGGCGCCCGGCCTGATAGCGCAGATACAGGTCGTAGTGTTCGGCCATGAAGCACAGGCGCAGCACCCGGGCCTTGAGCGTCGCATGGGCCGTCCAGGCCCGGCGCTGGCTGCGCGTGGGTGCGAATTCGGCCACCGGCACCCGCAGCGGAACGCAGGCACGGCAATCGTCGCAATAGGGCCGGTACGTGAACATGCCACTGCGCCGGAACCCGGTGACCACCAGGCCCGAGTAGGCGTCCGCATGAATCAGGTGGCTGGGCGTCGCGACCTGGGAGCGGGCGCTGCGGTCGGCCAGATAGCTGCACGGGTAGGGTGCCGTGGCGTAGAACTGCAATGACGCGAGCGGCAGTTCCTTCGGATGGGTCACACGGAAGTCCTCGACCGGGACAGCGTGTCCAGCTGCGCCCACATCGCAGGATCATAGGACCATTCCCACACGTCCGGCTCGGCCGATAAGCGGCGCAACTCGGCCTCGAATGCAAGGCGTGACATCTCGCACGCACCGAGGCTCGCGAGGTGCGGCGTGCTTTGCTGGCAGTCGATCAGGGCGATGCCGCGCGCCCGGCAAAAGGCCACGAGCGCGGCGAGCGCGATCTTCGACGCGTCGGTGCGACGGGAAAACATCGACTCGCCGAAGAAGATCCGACCGAGCGACACGCCGTAGAGGCCGCCCGCCAGTTCGCCGTCGATCCACGCCTCGACACTGTGCACCCGACCGAGGCGGTGCCAGGCGCTGTAGGCAGCGAGCAGTTCCGGCACGATCCAGGTTCCGTGGTCGACGCCGCGCCGGCGGCCGGCGCATGCGGCGATCACGGCATCGAACGCGCTGTCGATGCGCAGCACGCAGCGCGCATCGCGCCGGAAACGCGCGATGGCCTGCCGCAGCGAGCGCTTCGGCGCGAAGTCGTCCACCTTCAGCACCATGCGCGGGTCGGGAGACCACCACAGCACCGGGTCGCTGCTGTTCGACCACGGAAAGATGCCGCGCCGGTAGGCTGTCTCCAGCAGGGCGGGGCTGAGCGTGCCGCCGGCGGCGAGCAGGCCGGACGCGACGCTGTCGGCAGGCTGCGCGAGCGACGTGTCCGGGAAGACGGGCGCGTCGTCGTCGATCGTGGCGATCACGGCGCCGCCGCGTGCTGCGCCGGGGCCGCCGTCGCGCGATCGTCCAGCGTGATGGGCGCCTGCCCAGGCCGCGCGATCGCCGCTCCACTGCGCACCGCCACGATCTCGGCCAGGATGGACACGGCGATCTCGGCCGGCGTGCGGCTGCCGATCGGCAAGCCCACCGGTCCGTGCAGACGAGCGATCTGCGCCGGATCGAGATCGAACAGGGCCAGCCGGCTGCGCCGCTGCGCCGTGCTGCGTGCCGAGCCGAGCGCGCCGACGTAGAACGCGGGCGACGTCAGCGCATCGAGCAACGCCAGATCGTCGAGCTTCGGATCGTGGGTGAGGGCGACGATGGCCGTGTGGGCGTCGGGCTGCAGCTCGATCACCGCATCGTCCGGCATGGCGCGTGTGAACGTGGTTCCGGGCACGTCCCAGGCGCCGCCGTATTCCTCACGCGGGTCGCAGCACACGACGTCGAAGTCGAGCACGAGCGCCATCTGCGCCAGCACGCGCGAGAGCTGCCCGGCGCCGATCAGCAGCAGGCGCCAGCGCGGGCCGTACACGGTGGAGAGCGTGGCGTCGTCGCACTGGAACACGTCAGACGGCGCGGCCTGCGTGACGCTGACCGCACCGGTCGCGATGTCGAGCCGGCGCAGCGTCAGCCGATGGTCGGCCACGCTCGACAACACCGTGTCGATCCAGCCGGCGTCGCGCAACGGCTCCTGCAGCAGCCGCAGCGTGCCGCCGCAAGGCAGTCCGAACCGCGCCGCCTCGTCCTTGCCGACGCCGTAGGTCACGAACACCGGCCGATCGGGCCAATCGCCGCGGCGCAGGCGGTCGATCAAATCGTCTTCGACACAGCCGCCGGAAACGGAGCCGGTGATCTGCCCGTCGTCCCGCACGGCCAGCAACGCACCGACCGGCCGTGGCGCCGAGCCCCAGGTCTCGATGACGCTGACCAGCCACACCGCTCGACCACCGGCGACCCAGTCGCGGGCGGTGGCGAGCACTTGCAGATCGAGGTTGTCCAATGCGCGTGGGTGATATCGGCCGGTGGAATTCTGATCCTACGGCGGATGCGCGGCCGCAGCGGGCGCACGGTCTTGCACCGCTCGATTCGTCGTCAAGCCGCGATCGGCCGCGCCGTGCGCATCCTCAACGCCAGCGCGGCGGCACACATCAGCAGCGCCGCCACCAGCATCGAACCGTGCACGCCGATCGCGCTGCCGACCAACCCGACGATCAATCCGCTGAACGTGCGCATCCCCAGCGACGCCATGTTGAACAGGCCGATCACGCGGCCCCGAATCGCGGCGGGAGCGTTCACTTGCACCAGCGTCTGCACCATGCTGCTGAACGACAGCTCGAGAAAACCGGCGGTGAACAACAGCACCAGCGCGAGGCCGTAATCGTGTGCCTGCGAGAAGCCGGCGAGGGCGAGCGCCCAGCCGGCAGCGATGGTCATCGCCGTGCGCGGTGCGGGCGTCAACCGTCCCACGCTTTCCAGCAGCACGCCGGCCAGCAAGGCGCCGGCCGCGTCGGCGGCCAGCAAGGCGCTGTACGACACGCCCGGATCGCCGTGGCCGAGGTCTTGCGCGAACGCGGGCATCTGGGCCTGGTAACTGGTGCCGATGAAGAACGACGCAGCGCCGGCCAGCGCGAGCATGCCGGTGAGCAGGCGGTCGGGCGCAATGTCGCGCAGCGTCTGCGTGATGTCGGCCAAGCCACGCACGGCGCGCGCGACGGGGGCAGGGACGGCGCGAAAACGCGGCCCGTACGGCGCCTTCCACAGCCACAACACCAGCGGCAGATAGAACGCGGCGTTCACGAAGATGCCGCGTGTCGGCCCGAGCAGCAGCAAGAGCACACCGCCCACCGCCGGGCCCACCAGCACGCCGAGACTGCGCGCGGTGGCATTCAAGCGGACGGCGCTCTGCAAGGTGCCCACGGGCACGATGTCGTGCAGCAGCATCTGGCTGGAGGTCTGCCACAGCACGCCGGCGCAGCCGTGCAGCACCAGCAGCAGCATCGCGTGCCACATCTGCAGCGTGTCGGTGAGGAAGAACATGCCCCAACCGAGCGACGCCGCGATGAACAGCGCCATGCCGCACTGGATCAAGCGACGCGTGTCGAAGCGGTCGGCCAGCGCTCCGGCAGGCACCGAAAACAGCAGGAACGGCAGCCAGTGCGAGACCACCGCGAAGCCGCCGAGCGCGGGCGAGTGGAACTTCTGCCAGCACATCCAGTAGCTGATGACGTGCTCGATGTTGTCGGCCATCATCGCCAGCAGGAAGGTGCCGAAATAGGCCCGGTAGCCGCGGATGCGCAGCGCCGCGAAGGCGGGCGTCGCACTCTTTTGGTGGGCTTGCCCCGTCATGCGTCGCCCCGCACTTGCGCGGCAGCGCGGCGCACGATCTCGACGACGCGCGCGACCGCGTCCGGGCCGGCGCCGTGTTGGGCACGCAGCGCATCGCGCAGCTCGTGCATCGCCGCGTGCAGCGCCGACCGTCCTTCGCCGACGTCCTGCGCGAAGCGCGCCTCCTCGCGCACCTGCCCGATGCGCTCGGCAAAGCGTGCGAGCTGCATCCACAGTGCCTCGACCGACGCACGCTGCTCATCCAGCCACGCCAGACCGGCCGCGCTGATCGTGTACAGCTTCTTGGCGCCGTCGGCCTCGACGCTGGCGTAGCCCGCGTCCTCCAGGTAGCTCAACGCCGGATAGACCATGCCCGGGCTCGGCACGTACCAGCCGCCGGAACGCCGCTCGATCTCCTTGATGAGCTCGTAGCCGTGGCATGCGCGTTCGGCCAGCAGCGCAAGGATCAGCAACTGCAGATCGGCCGAACCGAACTTGCGTCCACGTTCGAAGCCGTCGAAGTCATGGCTGCGCGCCGGGCCATCGCCCAGATGGCGCCCGAATCCGCGGTGGCTGCCACGGTGGATGCAGTGGCGGTCGGCGCGATGGCGGCCGCGGCCGGAGAAGAATGCATGGAGCAGCTGCCATGATCGTGTCTTTCGATGGTGTCTTAAGACATATCTTACGACCTGCACGACGGGCACGTCAACCAGCTTCGAGGCAGCGCTTTCCATCTTGGCGTTCGATTGCGTGGTCACGCTTCGATGCTCGACCGATGGCGGGAGGAGCGCCTCGACATGACGACGGATCGTGGTCGCGGGCGGAGATCGATGTCACGTCGAATGCGCGACAATTTATATTATGTCAACTGCCAAAGCACGCCGTCGACGCCATGCAGATCATGAAGCCGGTCATCGAACCGGACCAGCCGAGTTCGGCTTGTCATCCTGCTTCTGACACGCATCGTGGCGCCGACCTGACTGGTCGGAAACGGAGTGCGTGCCTACAGTGGACTCATCCGATTCCTTCCAGGCCGCTTCCATGCAAACGCAACTCTCCTCGAACCCGTTCGCCCTGATGCTCGATCCGCAGGCCGTGGTGCAGGCGGTGGAGCGCTCGTCGCGGCTTGGGCGTTTGCAGAGCCAGGTCTACCGGCCGCTCGACAAGCCGCTGATCCCGCGCGTCGGCGACGACGCGGTGTTGGACGACGACACCGAGGACGACGCGGAAGACTGACCGGCCAGCGCGGCCCGGTTCAAGGTCCGCGCGCTGCAGCGAGCTTCGCCAGCCGTGCCGCCAGCTTGTCGCGCTGGCCTTCGGCCGCGAACGCCGCTGCGTTCAGACGCAGGTCGTTGACGGCAGAAACGTCGGCGCCAGCGGCGAGCAGGCGGTCGACCGTGGTCTCGCTGCCGTAACGCGCGGCCATCATCAGCGGCGTGGTGTGGTTGGGCGACGGCGCGTCGACGATCGCGTGGGCTGCGAGCAGCAGCGTGATCGGCGCCGCATCGGGTGCCGAGGCGGCATAGTGCATCGGCGCCCAGCCGGCCTTGTCGACCTTCGCGCCGTGGTCGATCAACAGCGTCATCCACTCGGTTCGGCCGCGGATCGCCGCCAGCATCAATGCGCTTTCTCCGGCGGCATTCGTCGCTTCCTTGTCGAGTGCGGGTGACGCGAGCAACGCAGCGGCGGAACGCGGCGTGTCCTCGCGCAACGCGATCACGAGCAGCGGCACGCCGGCAGCATCGCGCCCATTCGGATCGACCCCGCGCAGGAGCAGACGCGTCACGGCGCTGCCGTCGTTGCGGCGCACGGCCTTGATCAGTTCATCGTCCGCGGACGCAGGGGCGCCGAATGCGCGCGTGGCGCCGACGAACGTCGTGACGCCCAGCAGCGCGGTCACTGCACGGCGCCGGATCACGCCGGCACCCACGCCGAACAGCCGCTCGAAATTGACCGACGTGGCCGCAGCCACCTCCTCCACCGACAGGCCCTTGATCTCCGCCAGTCGTCGGGCCACGTGCGGCACGAGCGCCGGCGTGTTGGTCTTGCCGCGAAACGGCACCGGTGCGAGGTATGGGCTGTCGGTTTCGATGAGGCAGCGGTCGAGCGGAACGAAGCGCGCGACCTCGCGCAGCGCTTCGGCGGTCTTGAACGTCAGGATGCCGGAAAACGAGATGTAGAAGCCGAGGTCGAGCGCCGCGCGTGCGACCTCGGCGCTCTCGGTGAAACAGTGGAACACGCCGGTCGCCCGGCCCTGCCCTGCGTCGCGGAGCACGGCCAGCGTGTCGTCGGAAGCGTTGCGGGTGTGGATGACGAGCGGCAGTGCGGTCTCGAGGGACGCGGCGATGTGGGTGCGAAACCGTGCCCGCTGCCATTCCATGTCGGCCACGCTGCGGTCGCCGAGCCGGAAATAGTCGAGACCGGTTTCGCCGATGCCGACGACGCGTGGCCGGCGTGCCAGCGCGACCAGCTCGTCGAGCGTCGGCTCCCGTGCATCTTCTTCGTCCGGATGCACACCCACCGTGGCCCAGAAGTTGTCGTGGTCGAGCGCCAGCCGGTGCACCGCGTCCGCTTCGTCGAGCGTGGTGCAGATGCAGAGCGCACGGTCGACGCCGGCCGCTGCCATGTCGGCACGGATGGCGTCGAGCTGCCCTGCGAGGCCGGGCGAGTTCAGGTGGCAGTGAGAGTCGACGTACATCGCACGGAAGATGCTCAGATCGTCTGCGTCGGTTTGCTCGACTGGATGGACGTTCCGAGCGATTCCTCGATTTTCAGACGCAGGGCGCGGGTCTTCTCGTCGTTCGGAAACCGCACGCCCACGCCCTGGCTGCGGCCGCCGGAGGCGTTGCCCGGCGTGATCCAGGCGACCTTGCCGGCCACAGGATGGCGCTGGGTCTCGTCGGGCAGCGACACGAGCAGATAGATGTCGTCGCCGAGCGCATAGATCCGCTGCGTGGGCACGAACAGCCCGCCTTCGCGAAAGAGCGGGATGTAGGCCGCGTAGAGCGCGGGCTTGTCCCGAAAGACGAGCTGGACGACGCCGGGTCGGCCAGCGCTGGCAGGCACGGCACCCGGTCGACGGCGTTGCCGGGGTCACGGGCAAACCCGGCAATGCGCCGGGACGGGACGGCGTCGGAACGGTGGGGTCGAAGTCGGCCATCGGAGGCCAAGTCTATCAACCGAGCCGGCGAGTCACCGGTGGCGACATGGCGAGCGCCGCTTCGGACGCGAGCGCGTCCAGCATGAGGCCCGCATGCCAGGTGTGATCGGCATGCCGCGCCGACGCTGCCAGCGATTTCGCCCACGGCGCCAAACGCGGCAGGACCGCGCCGCGCGGCAAGGCAGCGTGGCTGAAATACACCGGCTCGCCGCCGACCGCCGTGCGCATCAGGTCGACGCACAGCTTCTGCAGCGTCGCGACAACCTGGGGCAGGGCCCAGGCCGCCATGGGCGAGGCGTCGCCGTGCGCCAGCCGTCGTGGCAGCGTCAGCCAGAGCTCGGCGCCGATGCCCTCTTTTGACCACGCCAGCGCCTCCTGCGGCTGGCCGCCGGCCGCGGCGAGCAGCACGGCCGGCTGTGCCACCGCCTGCGACGCCAGCCAGCGACCGGCCTCCTCGGTCGATGGCAAGGCCAGTCGCATGCGCTGGCAGCGGCTGCGCACCGTCGGCAGCAATTGATCGGGCGATGCGCTGCACAGCACGATCCGCGCGCCGCCCGGCGGCTCCTCGAGGGTCTTCAGCAGCGCGTTGGCGGCAGTGGCGTTGAGGCCGTTCGGCGGGATGCAGCACGACGACCTTGCCGCGTCCACGCGCCGACGTGGACTGCGAAAATGCGATCGCGAGCCGCACGTCGTCGATGCGGATCTCCTTGCTCGGCTTGCGCTTGGGCGCCGCCTTGTCCGTCGCGGCCGCACTCCCCCTCGTCGCCGGCAGTGGCCCAACCGAGCGCCAGGCGCAGCGCTTCCGGCAGCAGCACGAGCAGATCGGGATGGGTGCGCGACTGCACGAGGCGGCAGCTCGCGCAGTGCCCGCACGGCCGGGCCGACGGCACCGGTTCGTCGCACAACCAGCCGCGGGCCAGTGCCAGCCCGACATCGAACTGCCCGGCGCCGGCCGGCCCGTGCAACAGCAAGGCGTGCGATTGCTGGCTGGCGAGCGCGTCGGCGTACGCAGCGTCGAGCCAGGGCAGCGCGACGCCGTCGTGCGTGGTCACCGATTGCATGCGGTCAGGGCCCCGATGTCGGCCAGACGTGCCGGTCGACCGCGGCGATCACCGCAGCGGACACGTCGGCCAGCGAGGCGGCTGCATCGATGCGGACGATGCGCCCCGGGGCGGCCTGCATCCGCCGGCGATACGCGTCGCGTACCGCGCGAAAGAAGTCCGCGGTCTGCTGCTCGAACCGGTCTTCCGCGTGCTGGCCGGCGCGCCGCGCCGCGGCCAGCTCGACGGGCAGATCGAACCACACCGTGAGACCGGGCTGCAGGCCGGGATGCACCCAGGCTTCGAGCGTCGCGAGCACGGCGCTGTCGAGTCCCCGACCGCCGCCCTGGTAGGCGTGGGACGCGTCGCTGAAGCGGTCACAGAGCACCGTGCGCCCAGCCGCCAGCGCCGGCACGATGCACTGCTGCACATGGTCGCGACGGGCGGCGAACACGAGCAGCGCTTCGGTGAGCGTGTCCATGGGCGTGTCGAGCACGAGCGAGCGCAGTCGCTCGGCGAGCGGCGTGCCGCCGGGTTCGCGCGTCAGCAGGACGTCGTCGCCGCGTGCCTGCAGCCACTGCGCGAGTGCCCCGATGTGGGTCGACTTGCCGGCTCCGTCGATGCCCTCGAAGGTGATGAAGCGCCCGCGACGCGGCCTCTGGCTGTCCTCACCTGGCTGCACGACTGCCCCCACGCTGGTAGGTATTCACCGCCCGATTGTGGGCCGCGAGCGTCTCGCTGAACTCGCTGCTGCCGTCGCCGCGGGCCACGAAATAGAGCGCTTTGGTCGTCGCCGGCTGCACCGCGGCGAAGAGCGACGCCTTGCCGGGCATGGCGATCGGCGTCGGCGGCAGGCCGGCGCGCAGATAGGTGTTGAATGGCGAGTCGGTGGTGAGGTGGCGGCGGCGCAGATTGCCGTCGAACGCGGTGCCGAGGCCGTAGATGACGGTCGGGTCGGTCTGCAGCGGCATGTTCAATCGCAGGCGGTTGACGAAGACGCCGGCGACGAGCCCACGGTCGGCGGCGACGCCGGTTTCCTTTTCGATCAGCGACGCGAGCGTGAGCGCGTCGTCGGGCGTGTGCAGCGGCGTGTCGGCGGCGCGTGCGGCCCAGGCGTCGGCGAGCTGCCGCTGCATCGCGCGGTGGGCGCGGCGCAGCACGGCCAGGTCGCTGCCGCCCTTGGCGTAGGCGTAGGCGTCGGGAAAGAAGCGCCCTTCCGCCGCTTCGCCGGGCGCGCCGATCGCGGTCATGATCTCGTCGTCGGACATCGCTGCAGTGTCCGCCTTGAGGGCATCCGCCTTGGCCAGTTCGGCGCGCACCTGGCGGAACGTCCAGCCATCGATGAAGCGCACCACCGACATCGTTTCGTCGCCGCGGACGAGCTTGTCGAGCAGTTGGCGCGGCGTGATGCCCCGGTCGACCTCGTAGCTGCCGGCCTTGATCAACCGCGACTTGCCGGACCAGCGAAACCACTGGTAGAGCGCCTCGGCGACACCGACACGCCCGCCCTCACCCAGGCGTTGGCGACGTCGCGTGGCCGCCAGCCCGGCTCGATCGACAGCTCCACCGTGTCGCTCGCGAGCAGCATCGGCGCCGTCAGCCAATGCCATGCCGTGGCCGCCGCGAGCACCGCCGCCAGCGTGACGCTCGCGGCGGTGGCGAGGGCGACGGTCGTCCATCGGCGACGGCTCATGACAGGCAGGACTGCGGGCGGGACGGTTCCACGGGGGTGGGCATGATAATGGCGCGATGACGGCCTTTGCGCGAATCGATGGTGCGGCGACAGTGTCGCAGTGGGGCGTGCTGCAGGCCGAAGGTGCCGACGCAGCGGCCTTCCTGCATGGGCAGCTGACCCAGGATGTCCTGAGCCTGACGGCGAATGCGGCGCGGCTCGCGGCCTACTGCTCGCCGAAGGGACGCATGCTGGCGAGCTTCGTCATGTGGCGGCCGGAGCCGGACCGTGTGCTGCTCGCCTGCCACCGCAGCGTGCTCGCGCCGACGCTGAAGCGGCTGTCCATGTTCGTCCTGCGTGCCAAGTGCCGGTTGAGCGACGTGAGCGACGCGTGTCGGCTGGTCGGTCTGTCCGGCGCGACCGCGATGGCAGCCGTCGGCACGATCGACGTGTGGCAGGCGATTTCCTCGGCGGATGGCGCCGTCACGATCCGCCTGCCCGACGCGGCTGGTGTCGCCCGCGCCCTTCGTGCCGGAAGCTCCGCCGACGCCTGCGTGGAGCTGCCGCCGATGCCGGAACAGGTCTGGGCCTGGCTCGACCTGCAGAGCGGCGTGGCGACCATCGAGGCAGCGACGGCCGACCGGTTGGTGCCGCAGATGGTCAATTACGAGCAGCTTGACGGCGTCAATTTCAAGAAGGGGTGTTATCCCGGCCAGGAGATCGTCGCCCGCAGCCAGTACCGCGGCACCGCCAAGCGGCGCGCGTTCCTGTTCGAGACCGATGCAGCGACCCGGCCCGGCGACGAGATCTACGCCAGCGACGATCCGGCGCAGCCGGCCGGCATGGTGGTGAATGCGGCTGCCGGGTCCGCGGGCTCGTTCAGCGTGCTGGCCGAAATGAAGCTCTCGGCGATCGACAGCGGCAGCAGCCTGCATCTCGGCACGCCGAACGGGCCGACGCTGGACCGGCGCCCGCTGCCGTACGCACTGTCCGCCGACCTGACGGCGCGCACGCCGGACGCGCCGACGACCGTGTCGAACGCCGCCGCCGCAGGCACATCGAACCTGCCGGAGGGCGCTCTGGCGTTGTGGCGGTTCACCGCGACGTCACCGTGCGCCGAGCTGGTCTTCCCGGACGGGTGCCACGACCTGATCGTCAACGTGACCGCCCGGTCCGCGCCGACCGTCGTCGTCTCGTCGTTGGCGATGCGAGTCGAGGCACCTGCGTTCGTCGCCGGGCAACGGCTCGTCGGCGTGCGGCTGCGAGAGCGTTGCGGCGACGTCGTCCACGTACAGGATGGTGTAGCCGAAGTGCATGATCTGGTCGGGTGGCGCTGCCGATCGCAGCACGCCGACCATGGGCGAGCGAGGTCGCCGGGTCTTGAAGAAATGCGACGGCGGCCCCTGAAACGACAACAGCCCGGCAACGCAAGGTTGCCGGGCTGTTGCCAACGAACGCCGGAGTCGGCCGCGGCTGCGGCCACGGCTGTCAGCGACCGTCGATCAGTGGTGGCCTTCGAAGAACTGTTCGTCTTCGGTGGAGCCCTTGAGCGCGCCGGTCGAGGCTTGCGCTTCGATCGTGGTGGTCACCGCGTCGAAGTAGCCGGTGCCCACTTCACGCTGGTGCTTGACCGCGGTGAAGCCCTTCTCGGCGGCGGCGAACTCGGCTTGCTGCAACTCGACGAACGCGCTCATGTTGTTGCGGGCGTAGCCGTGGGCCAGGTTGAACATGCTGTAGTTCAGGCTGTGGAAGCCGGCCAGCGTGATGAACTGGAACTTGTAGCCCATCTTGCCGAGTTCGTGCTGGAACTTGGCGATGGTCGCGTCGTCGAGGTTCTTCTTCCAGTTGAACGACGGCGAGCAGTTGTAGGCCAGCAGCTTGCCCGGGAACTTCGCATGGATCGCGTCGGCGAAGGTCTTGGCGAACGCCAGGTCGGGCTTGCCGGTTTCGCACCAGATCATGTCGGCATACGGGGCGTACGCCAGGCCGCGGCTGATCGATTGCTCGACGCCCGGCTTCGTGCGGTAGAAGCCTTCGACCGTGCGCTCGCCGGTCAGGAAGTACTTGTCGTTGTCGTCGAC
>CAMQQG010000027.1:0-13977 GCA_947034895.1 Rhytidiadelphus loreus
CGCGCATGGCCTTCGGCGTGATGGGGGCGAACCTGGCCGCGATGGTGCGCGGGATCGTCGGCATCGTCTGGTACGGCGTGCAGACCTACTTCGCCTCGAAAGCCGTGGCGGTGCTGGTGATTGCGCTGCACCCTGCTGCGGCCGACTGGACGCACGACAGCCTGCTCGGCCTCTCCACGCTCGGCTGGGCGAGCTTTCTCTTCATGTGGTTCTTCCAGCTCGTGATTTTCTTGTCCGGCATGGAGACGATCCGCAAGTTCATCGACTTCTGCGGGCCGATCGTCTATCTGGTGATGTTCGCGCTGGCCGGCTGGATGATCTGGAAGACGGGGCTGTCGAGCTTTTCGATGCAGCTTTCCGAGAAGCAGTTCACCGGTCTTGAATCGCTCGGCCTGATGGCCAACGCGGCGATGCTCATCGTCGCCTACTTCGCCGCGCTGCTGCTCAATTTCGGCGACTTCTCGCGCTTCGCGAAAAGCGAGGCGGCGATGAAGGCGGGCAATTTCTGGGGCCTGCCGGTCAACTTCATCCTCTTCGCGGTGATCACGGTCATCGTGACCGGCGGCTCCATGAAGGTGTTCGGCACGGCGATCATGGACCCGGTGCTGATCGTCGAGAAGATCGACAACCCGGTCGCGACCATCGTCGGCTCGATCACCTTCATCGTCGCGACGATGGGCATCAACATCGTCGCCAACTTCGTCTCGCCGGCCTACGACATCGCCAACCTGGCGCCGCAAAAGATCAATTTCCGCATGGGCGGGTTGATCACGTCGATCCTCTCAGTGGTCGTCTGCCCCTGGCTCTTCGTCTCGAGCCCGCACGCCATCACGGTCTTCGTCAGCATCTTCGGCGCGGTGCTCGGCCCAATGTTCGGCATCATGGTCGCCGACTACTACCTCGTGAAGAAACAGCGCATCGTGCTGGCCGACCTCTACACGATGTCGACCGCCGGCTCGCTGCATTTCGACGGCGGCTGGAACCGCCGCGCCCTGATCGCGCTCGGTGTGTCGGGCACCCTCTCGATCGGCCTGTCGCTGGCCGGCGCGTTCGGGCTGATGTTCAACGTCGGCGACTGGGGCTGGCTGATCGGGTCGGCCGCCGGGGCGCTCGTCTATATGGCGGTGCAGCGCAGCGGCGTGGCGACCGGAGTGGTCGCAAGGGCGTGAACCTTCCTTGAAAACGGGAAGGCCGGGTGCAGAACGCCACCCGGCCCGCCCTTCGCGTCGTCTCGGACTCGAGGACTTAGCCGCGACGTCGGCGCGCCACCCAGCCCACGCTTCCCAGCCCGGCCAGCAGCAGCGCCCAAGTCTGCGCCTCGGGCACGGCGGCAGCGGTGGTGACCGTCACGCTGTATGAACCGTCGCCGCCGTTCGGGATGCCCATGGCGTCCGTCACCAGGCCGAAGACGCGAAACGTCGCGGCCTGCCCGGCCGCCACCGGCGCCGAGAAGCTGAACGGGCTGCCCGGTGCGGCGCCGGCGGGAACCGGAAAGTCGGTCTCGGCGGCCGTGTCGGGATAGAAGATGGCGTCGAGAAACGACACCGGACCCGTGACACTGGCGAGCGCGACCGTGTACGTCGAGGCGAAGGTCATCGGCGCGACGCTGAAGTCGTCGATCACGAGGCCGCTGGCCATCTGCACGAACGACCCGGCGTACGTGCCGCTGCCCGTCGGCGCCAGCGTGATGCTGGTCGCGAACGCCGGTGCCGCGGCCGATGCCGCGAGCGCCAGCGCGGCGAGCGCACGGGCAGCACACGTCAGCCGGAAGCCGCCAGCGGACGAAATGGAAGGCGAAGATGTCATGTCGATTCCTGGAAGTTGCGCGTAAAAAGAGGCGTCGTCGTCAAGGCGTCACTTCGCGCCCGGCAGCGGCGTCGACAGGTACGGGAACCCGGCCATCAGCGGCCGCACCGCCTGGTCGACCGCGTCGTGCAGCTTGAACGAGGTCGTGCCGAGCGGCACGGCCGACGGGTTGCAGGCGGCGCCGAATCCGAGCGCGTCGGTGTCGCCATTGGCCATGCACAGCCCGCCCATCACGGCGACGAGCGAGATGTCGACCACGTCGTCCTTCGGCCGCCGGCCATTCGGGTAGCCGGCGTAGTCGGTGCCTTTGGCCAGAATGTTGCCGACGATGCCGAGCCGGTTCTGCGCTGCGAACGGCACGGCCGGGATGGCGGTGTTCAGGCGCAGCATTTCCGACGCGGTGATCGTGCCGAGCTGGTTCAGGCCCTTGATACCGGTCAGGAAAGTCGTGACCAAGTCGTTCCGGCCCGGGTTGCTCGGCGCCAGTGCGCCCGGTGCCTGGCCAAACGCGACTTCGATCAGCGCCGGCAGCGTGGGGTTGGTGACGTAGTCGGCGAACTGGCCGTCGTCCTTCGGCACCGAGCCGTTGAAGTGGTCCTTGTCGGGCAGGCCGATCACGACCTCGTTGACGAGCGGCATGCCGAGCCGCGAGACCTGGACCCAGTTGCCGCCCGGGACGACCGTGGTGGCCAGGCCCTTGGCGGGGGTCGGCGTCAGGTACTGGCCCTGGCGCAGGCTGGCGGTGGTCCAGCCGCCGATGACCGGGTGCGACGCGTCGGCGGTCAGGCAGGCGGCCGGCACTTCGATTTCGAGCGCGGTGACGTTCTTGTTCACCAGGTCGTCGTTCCCGGCATTGATCATCGACGGGTCGGTGATGAGCGACAGCGGCGCGTTGATCAGGTCGAAGATCACGCCGAGGTTGACCGCGAACGGGTCCTTGCGCTGGCCGACGAAGACCCGGCCCGGCGTGGCGCAACCCGGAATGTTGATGCTGTAGACGTGCTTCGCAGCGTAGCTGACGTAATCGGGGATGGTCTTGGTGCCGATGTTGTCGACCGGCTTGTCGAAGACGGTCGCGCCGGTGGCGGCATTCATCACCGCGGCGCTCGCGCCGGTGCGCCGGTCGCCCCGGATGATGTTGACGGTGTAGCTCTCGTTGACGTTCAGCGCCGGCGCGTTGACGTCGCTGACGCTGCCGGCCTGCACCAGCGGAATCGCCACGTTCTTGTTCTGGATCGGCAGCGTGATCGACTTCAGCTTGTTCGTGAACTTGAACTGGAAGGTGATGTGTTCCTTCGCATCGCCGACGTTGTCGATGTGGATCTCGTACAGCGCGTTCGGGTCGAGCGAGTAGTAGTTCGGGCCGTCGCCGGGGTTTTGCAACGGCACGTAATCGGCGACCAGCGTGACGAAGCCGGCGCGGCCGCCCGTGCCGTTGGCCGCCACGCCCTCGTAGCTGTTGAACATATAGAAGTCGGTCCCGTCGACCTTGGGCTGCGTCGTGATGAACGGCGCCTCGCGGTGACTGGAGGCGTGAACCTGCGCCGCCCAGCAGGTGGCGGTCAGTGCGAGCAGCGGCAGGACGCGAGACGGGGTGCGGCGGACGAGGTTCATCGGGAAACTCCTGGGGTCGAAGGCGGGCTGGATCCGACTCGGGCGGCGCCCCGTCGGCCAGCACGGCACCCACCGGACCGGCAGGTGTGCACTTTGACGCACTTCCCCGGGATTCGGATGCAGGGACGGCTGCAAATCACGTGCGATGGCGCGCCCCACCCCCCGATTCAGGGGGTCAAGTTTCCAGCGCCGGCACGACTTCGAGTCCCGCCACTCCGACCGCCGCGACCGCTTCGTCGCCGACCCGCGCCCGATTGCGGCCCGCGCCCTTGGCCGCGTACAAGGCCTGATCGGCACACCGCAGCAAGCGAGCCGGTGCGTCGGGCTCGCCGGTGTCCGATGCACCGAGGCTCGCCACGCCCACGCTGACCGTCACGCTGCCCACGCCCGGGTGCTGCAGCGCGGCCGCCCGCTGCACGAGGTCCTGAGCAACGAACAACGCACCGTGCCCATCGGTCGCCGGCAACAGCACGGCGAATTCCTCGCCACCCAGGCGCCCGACGCAGTCGGTCTCGCGCAGCCGCGCGCTCAGCAACACCGCCAGCGCGCACAGCACCGTGTCGCCCACCTCGTGGCCGTGACGGTCGTTGACCTGCTTGAAGCGGTCGGCATCCACCATCAGAAGCGATACCGGCACCGCGCTGCGCCGGGCGCTGGCGAGCGCCTGCTGCAGGCGTTCGTCGAAGGCGCGGCGATTCATCAGACCGGTCAGCGGGTCGTGGCGAGCCAGGTTCTGCAGCTCGGCATTGGCCTTTTGCAGCGCGAGGGTGCGTTCTTCCACCAGCGCTTCGAGCTCGTCGCGGCCCCGCTGGAGTTTTCCGGTCATGCTCGACAGCGCGGTGGACAGGCCCGCCATCTCGATGTTGCGCCTGGAGACGGGAATCGCCGCGCCGGGCACGCCGGCTTCGACATCCCGCGCTGCGGCGGCGATGCGCGACAGGGGCCGGCTCAGCCGCCCGGCGACCTTCCAGGCCAGCACGGCGGCCAGCGCCGTGCAGCACACGCTCGCGAGCAGGGCGAAGGCGGCGATGCGGCGGCCCGAGGCCAGGGCCACCGACGTGGGTTGGCGCACCAGCACCGTCCAGCCCAGGTCGCCCTCGCGCGCGCCCGAGAGCGTGTGCATGCGCGACGCGGCGACGAGGTATTCCACGCCGTCGCCGCCGGTCGCGACCAGGGCATCACCCTCGGGCGCGCCATCGGCCACCGACCAGCCGGCCGGCAGCAGCGGCACGGCTGTGCGCTCGGGGGCGTAGATGACCCGCTGCTGGCGGTCGAAGATGAAGATCTCCATGCCCAACCGATGCGCATTGGCCGGCGTCATCAAGGCCACCACCGCCCGGGCCCAGGCCCAGCTGCCATGCTGGCCGAGGGTGCCCACCACCCGGCCGTCGACGATGATCGGCGCGGCGAAGTCGACGAAGCGCAGCGGCTCCTTGCTCGACGGCTCATGCAGCAGCCTGGCCAGCAGCACGCCCTCGTGGACGTCGCCGACGTGCGCACCCTGCAACCCGGCCCGGAACCAGGGCCGCTGGGCGACCGAGAGGCCCTCGAGCAACGTGCCGGTCGCGGCCCGCACGGTGCCCTGGGTGTCGGCCACCCCCAACCACGAACTGTACGGCGTGGCCGTCTGCGCCTGGGCCAGCGCCTGCCGCACGGCGGGCGACGCGAGACCGCCCGCCCAAAGCTCGGTGTTGCTTGCGAGCGCCTGGACCTGGTGGCTGCGCTCCTGCAACCCCGCGGCCAGCGTGCGGGCGACGTTCTGTGCCACCACGTTCAGCGCCAGCGCTTCGTCGCGGCGCTGCTGGGCCGAGAGAAGAAACCCGAACAGCGCTGGCAGGAGCAGCGCGAGCAGCGTCGCCAGCGCCCCGTGCTGCAAAGCCGACTGGGCGCGAAAACTGCGCAACCGCGCGGAAGGTGGGAAGGATGCGTTCATGCCCGTTGGAGATGCGGTGCCCCTGGCCCCGTTCCGCTGGTTTTCGGCCGCCCGGGCCGGGGCTGAAGCCAGACCGAGTCCGGGAGACCGCCCGGCGCGAAACGTCGGCATGCCGGCATGCCGGCGTGCTGCATTTCCTGTCGACCGGAGAGCGCCCCCGGGACGGCGGAGCAGCCGGCGTCACAACGTGAAGTCGTAGTCGATCACCAACGGCGCGTGGTCGCTGAAGCGCTCCGCCAGGTAGATGTGCTCGGCGACGGCACGCCGCGCGACCGCGGGCGTCGCCAGGTGGTAGTCGATCCGCCAACCGACGTTCTTCGCCCAGGCCTGGCCGCGGTTGCTCCACCACGTGTACTGCTCGGGGTGCGGGTTCAGGGTGCGGAACACGTCGACCAGGCCGATCTCGTCCAGCAGGGTCGTCAACCAGGCGCGTTCCTCGGGCAGGAAACCGCTGTTCTTGCGGTTGCCGCGCCAGTTCTTCAGGTCGATTTCCTGGTGGGCGATGTTGATGTCGCCGACGAGGATCAACTCCCGCTCGGCGGCGAGCAGCTTGAGGTGCGGCGCCATCAGGCCGAGAAAGCGGAATTTCGCCGCCTGGCGCAACTCGCCGGAGGAGCCGCTCGGAAAGTAGCAGCTCACGATGCTCAACTGGCCGCTCGGACCAAGACCGGGTGTCTCGAAGCGCGCCTCGACGTAGCGGCCCTCGGCGTCGAATTCGGCGTCACCGATGCCGAGCACCACTTGACTCGGCGTCCTGCGCGTGTAGAGCCCGACGCCGGAATAGCCTTTCCTTTCCGCGTAGTGGAAGTGCCCGGTCATTCCGGCGACGCGGTCGAAGCGCCCGACCACCGTGTCGACCTGCGCCTTGAGCTCCTGCACGCCCATACAATCGGCCGCCAACCCGCCCGCCCAGGCCTCGAAACCTTTGGCCGCGGCCGACCGAATGCCGTTGAGGTTCAAGGAAACGAGACGGAACAACTGACGACTTCCCAAATGCGCACCGACCCGACGCTCGCCCACGAGTTCGTCGAATTCGCGGTGCAGGCCGGCGTGCTGCAGTTCGGCGAGTTCCGGACCAAGGCGGGGCGGCTTTCGCCCTATTTCTTCAACGCCGGCGGGTTCGACGACGGCGCACGCCTCGGCCGACTCGCCGAATTCTATGTGCGCCGTCTGCAGGCGAACACGGCGACCGGGCCGTTGGGCTTCGACATGCTGTTCGGTCCGGCCTACAAGGGCATCACGCTCGCGGCGGCGGTCGCGGTGGAACTCGCCCGGCAGGGCCGCAACCTGCCGTTCGCCTTCAACCGCAAGGAGGTCAAAGACCACGGCGAAGGCGGCTCGCTGGTCGGCGCAAAGGTCGCCGGCCGCGTTCTCATCATCGACGACGTGATCTCCGCAGGGACCTCGGTGCGCGAATCGATCGATCTGATCCGCGCTGCGGGGGCCCAACCGCATGCCGTCGCGATTGCACTTGATCGGCAGGAGAAAGCTGCCGATAACGGGGTCGATGCACCGTGGTCCGCGGTGCAGTATGTGCAAGCCCGGCTCGGGTTGACGGTCGTTTCGATCGCGACGCTGGCCGACCTGCTGCACTACCTCGAATCGACTGCCGATCCCGAATTGCGCCTGCACGCCCCTGCGGTGGCGGCTTACCGGGAACGCTACGGAGTGTGATCTGGTCGTGACGCCTACTTTTTTCATCCGGCGCCGCGTCGCCGTCGGGATGTGGTGCACGGCGGTGGTCGGCACAGCCGCCGCCGCGGGCGTGGGCGCGGGTGCCTCGATCTACAGTTGCACCGACGCGAACGGCAAGCGCCTGACCTCGGACCGGCCGATCGCCGAGTGCACGGCACGGGAACAGCGGGTGCTCAATGCCGACGGCTCGATGCGCGAGACCCTGCCGCCGACGCTCACCGCCGACGAGCGCGCCGAACTGGAGCAGCGCGAGCGCGACGCGGCCGCAGCCCGCGCCGCCCGGCAGGACGCGATCCGGCGCGACCGCAACCTGCTGATCCGCTTCCCCGATGCGACGGCGCACCAGAAGGCCCGGGAAGCGGCGCTCGACGACGTGCGCAAGTCGATGCAGTCGTCGGAGAGCCGGCTCGCCGCGCTGGCCAACGAACGCAAGCCCTTGGTCGACGAGGCGGAGTTCTACGTCGGCAAGCCGATGCCGGGCAAACTACGGGCTCAACTCGACGCCAACGACGCCTCCACCGACGCGCAGAAAAGCCTGATCCAGAACCAGCAGGTCGAGCTGTCGCGGGTCAACCGGCTCTACGACACCGAGCTCGAGCGCCTGAAGAAACTCTGGGCCGGTGCGCCGCCCGGATCGATGGGCGTGTTGCCGGCCGCGCCGCCGGCCCCCCGCGCCATCAACCGCTAGCGAGTTTCTTCCGCAACAGCTCGGCGACCTGCGCCGGGTTGCCCTGGCCGCGTGTCGCCTTCATCGCCTGGCCGACCAGCGCGTTGAAGGCCTTGTCCTTGCCCGCGCGAAATTCTTCCACCGACTTCGGGTTGGCGGCCAGCACGGCGTCGACGGTGCGCTCGAGCTCGCCGCTGTCGTCGAGCTGCTTCAGTCCCCGGGCCTCGATGACGCTGTCGACGTCGTCGGCCGCGCCGGTCCAGAGCGCGTCGAACACCTGGCGGGCGGCGTTGTTGGAGATCGTGCCGTCGGCGATGCGCGCGACGAGTCGCCCGAGCGCCGCCGGCCCGACCGGGCTTTGCGCCAGGGTCGCCCCGGCGGCGTTCAGGCGCCGCGAGACCTCACCCATCAGCCAGTTGGCGACGAGCCTGGGGCTGCCGCCGGCCGTCGCCGCGGCCTCGAAAAAGGCGGCGAGCGCCTGGTTCTGCGTCATCGCCGCGGCGCTCTCGGCCGGCAGGCCGTGCTCGTGCTGGAAGCGGGCCGCCATCGGACCGGGCAGCTCGGGCAACTGCGCGCGAACCTGCTCGATCCACGCCGGGGCGATCACGAGCGGCGGCAGATCGGGGTCGGGGAAATAGCGGTAGTCGTGCGCGTCTTCCTTGCTGCGCATCGCCCGGGTTTCGCCGCTGTCGGCGTCGAACAGCACCGTCGCCTGCCGCACCGTGCCGCCGTCTTCGATCAGGTCGATCTGCCACTGGATCTCGTAGTCGACCGCCTGCTGCATGAACCGGAAGCTGTTCAGGTTCTTGATCTCGCGGCGCGTGCCGAAGGTGGCTCCCGGCCGCCGCACCGAGACGTTGGCGTCGCAGCGGAACGAGCCTTCCTGCATGTTGCCGTCGCAGATGCCGAGCCAGACGACGAGCGTGTGCAGCGCGCGTGCGTACTCGACCGCCTCGCGGCTCGACCGCATGTCGGGTTCGGTGACGATCTCGAGCAAGGGCGTGCCGGCCCGGTTGAGGTCGATGCCGCTCTGGCCCGCGCCCAGCGCCCCGCGCGATCCTGCCAGATCGTGGAGCGACTTGCCGGCGTCTTCCTCGAGGTGGGCGCGGGTCAGGTTGACCTTGTGCTTGACCGGTGGTCCCGAGCCTGTCGAAGGGGCGACGAAGAACTCGACCGAACCGCCCTGCACCACCGGCGTCTCGTACTGGCTGATCTGGTAGCCCTTGGGCAGGTCGGGGTAGAAATAGTTCTTGCGGGCGAAGATCGAGACCGGTGCGACCGTCGCGCCGACTGCCAGCCCGAACTGGATCGCGCGTTCGACCGCGCGCCGGTTCATCACCGGCAGCGTGCCCGGCAGTGCCAGGTCGACCGGCGAGGCCTGGGTGTTCGGGGCGGCGCCGAAACGCGTCGAGGAACCGCTGAAGATCTTGCTCTCGGTCGCCAGTTGGGTGTGGGTCTCGATGCCGATGACGACCTCGAAGCCGCGGATCAGTGCCGGCGTGCTCATTCGAACCCCGCCGGCCGCCGCTCGTGCCAGTCGGTCGCCTGCTGAAACGCGTGGGCGGCGTGCAGCAGCGCACCTTCTTCGAAGTAGTTGCCGATGAGCTGCAGGCCGACCGGCATGTCGCTCGCGCCGAACCCCGCGGGCAGGCTCATGCCGGGCAGGCCGGCCAGGCTCGCGGGCAGCGTGAAGATGTCGGCCAGGTAGCTCGCGACCGGGTCGTCGTCGTGCACGCCGAGCGGCCAGGCGACGGTCGGCGCGACCGGCCCGGCGATCACGTCGCATTGACGGAAGCAGGTCTGAAAGTCGTCGGCGATCATGCGGCGGAGCTTTTGCGCCTGGACGTAGTAGGCATCGTAGTAGCCGTGCGACAGCACGTAGGTGCCGATCATGATCCGGCGCTTGACCTCGTCGCCGAAGCCCTCGCTGCGGCTCTTCTTGTACATGCTCTCGAGGCCCGCGTACTCGGCCGCGCGGTGGCCGTAGCGCACGCCGTCGAAGCGGCTCAGGTTCGACGACGCCTCGGCCGGCGCGATGATGTAGTAGACGGGGATCGACAGTTCGGTGCGCGGCAGGCTCACGTCGACGAGCGTCGCGCCCAGGCGTTCGAACTCGGCGAGCGCCGCCCGAACCGCGCCCTCGACGTCGGCCGCCAGCGCGGCGGGGAAGAACTCCTTCGGCAGGCCGATGCGCAGGCCGGCCAAGGGCAAGCGTGCGTCGGCCCCGGGGCGCGGCGCCTGCATTGCGGCGTGAAAGTCCTGCGGCGGGCGCTCGGCGCTGGTCGAGTCGCGCGCGTCGAAGCCGCTCATGACCGACAGCAGGAGCGCGCAGTCTTCGGCGCTGCGGGCGAACGGGCCGGCCTGGTCGAGGCTGGAGGCGAAGGCGATCATGCCGAAGCGGGAGCAGACGCCGTAGGTCGGCTTGATGCCCGTGATGCCGGTGAAGCTGGCCGGCTGGCGGATCGAGCCGCCGGTGTCGGTGCCGGTCGCGGCCGGCAGCAGGCCCGCGCTGACCGCCGCCGCCGAGCCGCCCGACGACCCGCCCGGCACGCGCGAGGCGTCCCACGGGTTCGTGACCGCTCCCCAAGCCGAGTTCTCGTTCGCCGAGCCCATCGCGAACTCGTCGCAGTTGAGCTTGCCGAGCGTCACCGTGCCGGCGGCGGCGAGCCGGGCGACGACGGTCGCGTCGAACGGGCTGCGGTAGCCGGCCAGCATCTTCGAGCCGGCGGTGGTCGGCAGGTCGCGCGTCACGAAGATGTCCTTGTGGGCGAGCGGCACGCCGAGCAGCGGGGCGGCGTCGCCCGCCGCACGCCGGGCGTCCGCGGCGCGCGCCTGCGCGAGCGCGGCCTCGGCGTCGGTGCAGACGAAGGCGCCCAGGCGGTCGCGCTCGGCAATGCGCCCGAGCAGGTGGCGCGTCAATTCGACGCTCGAGACTTGCTTGCTCGCCAGCGCCTGGCCGAGGTCGGCGACGCCGAGTTCGTGCAGCGCCTTCATGCGCCGATCACCTGGGGGACGAGGTAGAGACCGTCTTCGACCGACGGGGCGCTGCGCTGGTTGAGCGTGCGCTGGTCGGTCTCGCTCACCACGTCGTCGCGCAGGCGCAGGTGCACCGGCTGGATCGCCGACAGCGGCGTGTACAGCGGCTCGACGCCGCTGGTGTCGACCGCGCTCATCTGCTCGACGACCTGGAAGAAGTCGTTGAGCTGGTGGAGCATCGCGCCGGCCCGTGCCGGTTCGAGCTCCAGCCGGGCCAGCAAGGCGATTCGGCTCACGTCTTCGGGGGTCAGGGCCATGGATGAAAGCGCAAAAGTCGGACGGGTGAAGAGCCAAGCAGGACACCCAGGCGGGACGCCCGAGCGGCGCGCGAACAGCACCACGACAGGGCGGCCCTCGGCAGAAGGCCGCTGGGCTTGAGGTATTATCTCCGGTTATCCACACGCCTTCGGCGCCGTTGAGGTCGAACGCCGGAGCGAGCCGGCGAACGGGATGGCAAGACGTTTTGCGCGACGCGTTTGCGAACGGCAGCCAGGCCGCCGAGCAGTCAGCGCCGGACAGAGCGTCGTCCCAGCCGGTTTGTCGAGGCCGCACCGATCCGCCCCCGCCACAAGGCGTCTCGTTGAACGCAGTTTCCGTCGGCTTGCCAGCGAAAGCCTCATCTCCGTTCCTCGAATCTCCTCGCCCTGCCGCGCCGTGACCGCTCCATCGCGCGCGGGCGGCCCGGCAGAGCCCGTCGCCCACAGAACCGCCGCCCACGACAACATGTTCGGATCCTTTCGTCGCTACTTCTCGACGGACCTCGCCATCGACCTCGGCACGGCCAACACGTTGATCTACGTGCGTGGCAAGGGCATCGTCCTCGACGAGCCCTCGGTCGTCGCCATCCGCCACGAAGGCGGCCCCAACGGCAAGAAAACCATCCAGGCCGTCGGCAAGGAAGCCAAGGCGATGCTCGGCAAGGTGCCGGGCAACATCGAGGCCATCCGGCCGATGAAGGACGGCGTCATCGCCGACTTCACCGTCACCGAGCAGATGTTGAAGCAGTTCATCAAGATGGTGCATCCGCGCTCGGTGCTGCGGCCGAGCCCGCGCATCATCATCTGCGTGCCGTGCGGCTCGACGCAGGTCGAGCGCCGGGCGATCCGCGAATCGGCGCTCGGCGCCGGCGCCTCGGACGTCTACCTGATCGAGGAGCCGATGGCGGCGGCGATCGGTGCCGGGCTGCCGGTGAGCGAGGCGTCCGGCTCGATGGTCGTCGACATCGGCGGCGGCACGACCGAGGTCGGCGTGATCTCGCTCGGCGGCATGGTCTACAAGGGCTCGATCCGGGTCGGCGGCGACAAGTTCGACGAATCGATCATCAACTACATCCGCCGCAACTACGGCATGTTGATCGGCGAGCCGACGGCCGAGACGATCAAGAAGAACATCGGCAGCGCCTTTCCCGGCTCCGAGGTCAAGGAGATCGAGGTCAAGGGCCGCAACCTCTCCGAAGGCGTGCCGCGCAGCTTCACGATCAGCAGCAACGAGATCCTCGAGGCCCTGACCGATCCGCTCAACCAGATGGTCTCGGCGGTGAAGAACGCGCTCGAACAGACGCCGCCCGAACTCGGCGCCGACATCGCCGAGCGCGGCATGATGCTGACCGGCGGCGGCGCGCTGCTGCGCGACCTCGACCGGCTGCTGTCGGAAGAAACCGGCCTGCCGGTGGTCGTGGCCGAAGAGCCGCTGACCTGCGTGGTGCGCGGCTGCGGCATGGCGCTCGAGAGCATGGAGCGCCTGGGCTCGATCTTCACCTCCGAGTAGGCGCCGGCACCCGTCCGACGCGCCGCAGCATGGGCATCGGGACCATCGACCGGACTCCGCCGCCTTTCTTCAGGCAGGGGCTGTCGGCGCTGACCAAGCTGATCCTGTGTTCGGCGCTGGCGCTCTTTCTGATGGTGGCCGACAACCGCTTCACACTGGCCGCACAGCTCCGCGCCGCGCTTGCGACTGCCCTCTACTACCCGGAACAGGCGCTGCTCGTACCGGTGCAGACCGTCTCCGGCATGGCGGCCTACGCCTTCGGCCTGAAGCGGGCGCTGGCCGACGCGGAAACCGCAAAACGCGCACTGGCGACCCAAGCCGAGCGGGCGCTGCGCGTCGAGCAACTGCTGCAGGAAAACGCCCGGCTGCGCGCGCTGCTGGAGTTGCGGCCCACGCTGACTGTGCGCTCGCAGTCGGCGCAGGTGCTGTACGAGGCGTCGGACCCGTATTCGCGCAAGGTCGTGATCGATCGGGGCGCGACCAGCGGCGTCATGATCGCCTCGCCGGTGATCAACGAGGCCGGCGTGCTGGGGCAGGTCACCCGCGTCTTTCCGCTCTCCTCCGAAGTCACCCTGCTGATCGACAAGGACGCCGCCATTCCCGTCCTGAACACCCGCACCCAGGCGCGCAGCGCGGCGTTCGGCAGCGGTGCCGTTGTCGGCGGCGCGATGGAGATGCGCTTCATGGCCGGCAACGCCGACGTGCAGGCCGGCGACTCGCTGACCACCTCCGGCGTCGACGGCGTCTACCCGCCGGGCCTGCCGGTCGCGAAGGTCGCGAGCGTGGACCGCAAGGTCGATTCCGGCTTCGCCCGCATCCTGCTCGTGCCGGTGTCTCACCCCGACGGCGTGCGCCACGTGCTGGTGCTGGACCCGGTCGGCGTTCAGATGCCGCCACGCACCGAACTGCTGCCGCCGCCCGACGAGGTCAAGCCGACGCCGAAGAAAGGGAGCCGCAAGTGACGCGCCCGGTGGAGGGAGGCGCCGCGTGATCATGCCGCGCTCGGCCGGCCAGCTCCTGCTGCCGGTCAACCCGCTCTTCGTCGGCTTCACCCTGCTGGTGGCGTTCGCGGTCAACATCCTGCCGCTGGGCCGCGTGCCGCTGCTGCCGGATGCCGTCGCGCTCGTGCTCGTCTTCTGGAACGTGCACCAGTCGCGCCGGGTCGGCGTCGGCCTGGCGTTCTTCTTCGGCTTGATGATGGACGTGCACGACAGCGCCGTGCTCGGCCAGCACGCGCTCAGCTACACGCTGCTGAGCTTTTGTGCCGTGACCATCCACCGGCGCGTGCTCTGGTTCCCCGTCTCGCAGCAGGCGGTGCAGGTGCTGCCGCTCTTCTTCGCCGCGCACCTGGTGTCGCTCGTCGTGCGGATGATCGCCGGCGGCATGTTTCCCGGGTGGCAGGTGCTTTTGGCGCCCGTCATCGAGGCGCTGCTGTGGCCGGTCGCAACATGGTTGCTGC
>CAMQQG010000028.1:0-23386 GCA_947034895.1 Rhytidiadelphus loreus
TGGTCGACAATCAGCCCGCCCAGGTAGGACTCCAGGATCAACAGGACGGTAAGCGTGATGGCTCCGATCCATAGGTCGCGGCGGTGGCGCAGTTTGACGACGGCGGTGATCGTGGCCAGGACTGTTAGCACGAGCGCAACCTCGCCGCCTCGTGCGTGCACGTCTATCCAGTTCTGCGCGGCGTCGCGCTCGCCGTCGTGCTGCAAGAAGATGCCCGCCCACAACCCCTGCAGCAGAATCGCCAGGGCAGCAAGGCTGATAAGCACCGTGAACAGCATGTTGCGCTGTTCGGATGAAGCGTGACCGGTCGAGGTGGGGGCGTGCGGTGAGCTGGTGGCCATCGGAGACATCCAATCGGTTGGGATCGACACGTTCATCAGGAGTCCGTCGCGGTCTGGAAAATGTCACCGACAACCGCACCCGGCTGCGACAGGGTGTCCTGCCCACCTCTGTAAAGCCTCTGAGAACCTGTCAACCCCGAGCCGCACCTGGCAGGTGGCACGTTCGCATGGCGGTGACTAGCGTCAAGGTTCGCGCTGAACAAACAGCACAATTGGGACTTACGGCAGGAGTGCGTCATCAAAGCATTGACTTGGCAGGGAAATCAAAACGTTCAGGTTTGCGACGTGCCCGATCCGGTATTGGTCGATCCGACCGATGCCATTATCAAGGTGACCTCAACCGCGATCTGCGGTTCGGACCTGCACCTGTACGGCGTGCTCGGCCCGTATCTCAAGCCGGGCGACGTGCTGGGCCACGAAGCGATGGGAATCGTAGAAGAGGTGGGCTCAGAAGTCGGCCACCTCAGGGTGGGCGACCGGGTCGTGATCCCGTTCAACGTGTCCTGCGGGTCGTGCTGGATGTGCAGCCGCGGCCTGTTCGCGCAGTGTGAAACCACCCAGGTGCGTGAGCAGGGCAAGGGCGCCACGCTATTCGGCTACACCTCGCTGTACGGTTCGTTGCCCGGCGGCCAGGCCGAATACCTACGGGTACCACAAGCCCAGTTTGGCCCCATTAAAATTCCGGACGGCACCCCGGACGAGCAGTTCCTTTATTTGTCAGACATTCTGCCCACGGCGTGGCAGGCCGTGCAGTACGCAGGAATCACCCCGGGCTGCACCATCGCGGTGCTGGGGCTCGGCCCCGTCGGCCAGTTCGCGGTCCGCATCGCACGACACCTCGGTGCGGCAAGGGTAATCGGCGTCGACCTGGTACCGGAACGGTTGGCGTTGGCCGCCAAATACGGCGCCGAGACGCTCAACCTGCTCGACTGCGACGACGTCGCTGCCGAACTGATCGATCGGGTTGACGGACGCGGCCCGGACGGTGTCATCGACGCCGTCGGCATGGAAGCGCACGGCAGTCGCGGTGTTGCCTTGGCGCAGAAGGCAACCGGTCTGCTGCCGGACCCGATTGCGCAACGGTTGACAGACAAAATGGCACTGGACCGACTCGATGCACTGCACGCCGCGGTCAAGGCCGTTCGGCGCGGCGGGACGGTGTCGATCAGCGGTGTGTACGGCGGTGAGGTGGATCCGATGCCGATGATGGAGATGTTTGACCGCGGCATTCAATTGCGGATGGGGCAGGCGCACGTGCGGCGCTGGAGCGATGACATCCTGCCGCTGGTGTCTGACCCCGCTGACCCACTCGGGACTCTGGACCTGGCGACCCACCGGCTGCCGCTGGCGCAGGCTCCGGGTGCCTATGAGATGTTTCAAAAGAAAGAGGACGGCTGCATCAAGGTCGTCCTCACGCCGTGACAGACACCGCCGTGACAGACACCGCCGTGACAGACACCGCCGTGACAGACACCCCGGTGGTCAACAATCAGGTGGTCGTGGTGACCGGTGCCTCCAGCGGCATTGGTCTCGCGACCGCCCGGTTGTTCGCCGCCCGCGGCGCGCATGTCGTCTTGATCGCTCGGGGTCAGCCGGGCCTGGACGCCGCCGCCGCAATCTGCCGAGCCGCCAGCGAAGCTGTACAGGCCGGGCCCGCCGCATCGGTGCAGACCGAGGCCGTCGACGTCACGGACCAGACAGCCGTCGCGGACCTGTTTGACCGGGTGGTCACCGAACACGGCCGGATCGATCTGGTCGTGCACGCGGCAGCCGTCATGGCCTATGGCCTCATCGAAAAGTTGCCAGCCGAGGTGTTCACCGGCGTCGTCGACACGGCACTGCACGGCACGTTTGCGGTGGCGCACGCGGTGCTTCCGATATTTCGGGGCCAGCGTCGGGGCACGTTGATTGTGGTCAACTCGCTGCTCGGTGAAATCGCGGCTCCGCTGATGGGCGCCTACGTCACCGCCAAATGGGGTCAGGCGGGACTGATTCGGGTGCTGCAACTAGAGACCCGCGACCTGCCCGACGTCAGGGTCTGCTCGATTGTGCCCGGTGGCGTCGACACGCCGATCTACTACCAGGCGGCCAATTACACCGGCCACAACGCCCGGCCACCGATTCCGGTTGATCCGCCCGAGAAGGTCGCCCGAGCGATCGTGGCGTGCGCGGATCGTCCCCGCAAGCGAGTGTCGGTGGGGTTGGCCAACCCCATTATCGTGGCGGGCTTTCGGCTATTCCCCAAAGCGTTCGATGCCCTGGTCGGCCCGATGCTGCGGATCGGCGGAATCGGTTCGACTACCCTGGCACCGACCGCAGGCAACGTCGACAAGTCGGTGCCCGAACTCAATCGCGAAAGTGGCCGGTGGCCGCAACGCTGGAACCCTGACCGGAGCTGACATCAATGCCGCTGAGTTCTGCTGAAGGCAAGAGCTGGGTGAAAGAACGGGTGTGGGCGCTGGGCGCTGACCGGGCCGTTTCGGTCCTCGACATCGGGGCCGGGTGCGGGCACCTATGCCAAACTGCTGCGCTGTGACGCGGTGTCTTCACTCACCGGCATCGAGATTTTTCAACCCTACGTCGACACCTACCGGCTTGCTGAGTACTACGACAGCGTCATTGTCGGCGACGCCCGCGAGGTGAAGTTTCCCCAAGTCGGATGTGGTGATTCTCGGCGACGTGGCCGAGCACATGACCCGTCCGGAAGCGCTGGCGCTCTGGAACAAGGCCAGTGCGGCAGCACGGTTGGCGGTGTACCTGTCGATCCCGATCGTGCATTACCCACAGCATGAGATCGAAGGCAACGTGCACGAGATCCACGTGGTCGATGACTGGGATCACGAGCAGGTGCTGCAGTCATTTCCCGGCATTGGTGATCATTGGACCGGCACCGAGGTCGGCGTCTACGAGCGTCGAATCGGCTGAGGCCCGCTAGGTGCTGGTGATTCACCGCTCCGAACGGGCGGATCCGCTGGTCGCCGCACTCGGGCAGGTGCTGGCCATTTCAGGTGGCGACCCGTTCGCGGCCGAGCTGGTTGCCGTGCCCAGCAAGGGTGTTGAGCGTTGGTTGGCGCAGCAGCTCAGCCACGTCCTCGGCGCCGTGGACGGCGACGGCGTCTGCGCCAATGTGGCGTTTCCGTCCTCTGACCGGCTGCTAGACGACGCGATCGCTGACGCTGACACCTCTTACGCCGACGCGGTGGACCAGTGGGCGCCCGAGCGGGTTGTCTGGCCGCTGATGCACATCATGGACGAGACGGTCGGCACCGAACCGTGGGCTGTGATGCTGGCCGTGCATCTGGGGCTGCAGCCCGGTGGGCAGGACCGCGGCCGGCGTTTCGCCGTCGTGAGCATGCTGGCGCACAATTTCCGCAGTTACGGCTTGGCCCGTCCTGCGATGCTGTGCGGGTGGCAGGACGGCAGCAGCGAACGGGCGGAGCCGCTGCCACCTGACCTGCGTTGGGAAGCTGAACTGTGGCGGCGGTTGCGCGCGCAGGTGGGACCATCACCGGCTGAGTTGCTGGAACGCGGTTGCGACCAGCTTCGGCGAATCCGGGCCAGCTTGAGCTGCCCGACCGATTTTCGATCTTCGGCACCACCCGCATCGCGCCGTCGCGGATCGAGGTGCTGGCGGCGCTGGCGCAGCACCGTGACATCCATCTGTGGCTCACTCACCCGTCACCGGCGCTGTGGGCAACCGTCCGTGATGGCAAAGCTGTTCGCGAGAAAGCTGTTCGCGAGAACGCTGTTCGCGAGAACGCTGGGCAGGACGGCCAAACCCGACGGGCAGCGGCGGCGCCGTCGGGGGGTGCGTAATCCACTGCTTGAGTCACTGTCGCGCGACATCCGCGAATTGCAGCTATTGCTGGCTCCGGATGAGGACATCCACCACGCCGGCAGCGCCCGCCCGTCGACGTTGCTGGGTCGGCTGCAGCAGGAACTCGCCGATGACCTGGTGCCGGCCGCGGCCACCGTGGTTGGCGTTGATGATCGCAGCCTGACGGTGCACGCCTGCCACGGCCCGGCCCGTCAGGTGGAAGTCGTTCGTGAGGTGATTCTTGGTCTGCTGGCGGCCGATTCGACGCTGGAGCCGCGCGACATCGTGATCATGTGCCCAGACGTGGAAACCTTCGCGCCGCTGGTAGCGGCTAGCTTTGGCATGCTCGATGAGCTCGGCGGCCATCCGGCAGCGCAGCTAAGGGTGCGGCTGGCTGACCGGTCGCTGCGCCAGACGAATCCGCTGTTCAGCCTGCTCAGTCAGGTTCTCGAGCTTGCTGCCAACCGGGTCACCGCGACGCAACTGCTTGACCTTGCCGGAGCCCGGCCGGTGCGTGAACTGTTCGGGTTCACTGACGATGACATCGAACAACTACGCGACTGGACGGCGAACACCAATGCCCGGTGGGGTTTGGACGCCGAGCACCGGGCCCCCTACGGCCTGGCGAACCTGGCGCAGGGGACCTGGCGTGCCGGCGTTGACCGCATGCTGCTGGGTGTGGCAATGCAAGAGGGTGACCGCGTCCTCGGCGACGTACTGCCCCTGGATGACGTCGACAGCGGCGACATCGATCTGGTGGGCCGGTTCGCGGAGTTCCTGGACCGGGTGGACGCCGCGGTCCGCCAGCTGCAGCAGCCGCACTCCGTCGCGGACTGGATGACGCTGCTCGCTGACGTCATCGCCTGCCTCGGTGACCTACCGCGGGAGGAGTCCTGGCAGGCGGCTCAGCTGCGCGGTGAGCTGGCCGACATTGCCGAGGCTGCCCGGGACTCCGACGTGCAACTCGGACGGGCAGATATCGCTGCCCTGCTGGGGAATCGGCTTGCCGGCCGTCCCAGTAGAGCCAGCTTCCGGACGGGCACGTTGACCGTGTGCACACTCGTGCCGATGCGTTCGGTTGCCGCATCGGGTGGTGTGCTTAGTCGGCTTGGACGACGGTGCGTTTCCGCGCCAGGGCACCGTCGACGGTGATGACGTGCTGGCCCGTGACCCGCGGATCGGTGAGCGCGACGTCCGCAGCGAGGACCGCCAGCTGTTCCTCGACGCCATCTGTGCCGCGGCGGAATTCCTGGTCATCACCTACACCGGTGCGGACCCGCGAACCGGCGCCGAGGTCCCGCCGTGCGTCCCACTCGGTGAACTGCTCGATGCAGTGGACGCCTCGGCGATGGCCGCCGACGGGAGTGCCGGCCGCGGGCATGTCCTGGTGCGGCACCCACTGCAGCCCTTCGATGCGCGCAACTTCACCGCGAGAGCGCTGGGCACGCCTGGGCCGTTCTCCTTCGACACGGCCGCCCTCTCCGCGGCGCGGGCGAGCTCACAGCAGCGGCGTCCCGCCCCGGCGTTGGTGTCGCGCCCGCTGGTCGCCGCCAAGCTCACCGAGACGATCAGCCTCGATGATCTGCTGCGGTTTTTGCAGCACCCCGCGCGGGGTTTGCTCCGTCAGCGCCTGGGCATCAGCACGTATGACGACGCCGATGATCCTCTCGACACGCTGCCCGTCGACCTCGACGGCTTGCAGACCTGGGCTATCGGCGACCGGGTGCTGCGACATCGGCTGGCGGGAATGTCACCGCAAACCTGCAGCGACTTGGAGCTGCGCCGAGGCGAGTTGCCACCCGGACGTCTCGGGCAGGCAGCGATGCAAAAGATCGGTGCCAACATCGACGCCCTTCTCGCGGCGTGTGAGAGCGAACGGCAGGTGAAGCCCCAGACGGTGGACGTGTCGGTGCAACTCGCGGACGGTCGCAGCGTCGCCGGCACCGTCGGTGGGGTGCGCGCCAGCACCGTGCTGTCGGTCAGCTATTCGACGTTGGCCGGCAAGCACCGACTCGCTGCCTGGGTGCGGCACCTGGCGCTCACGGCGGGCCAATCAGCGGGTGACTTTCGGTCGGTGACCATCGGCCGGCGAGGTGGTGGGGCGAGCCGAGTAACCATCGGCGCCGTCGACCCGGTGGCGGCCCGAACGATCCTCACCGAACTGGTGGCACTGCGCGACGCGGGCTTGCGCGAACCGCTGCCCATCGCGTTCGCCACCAGTTGTGAGTACGCCGCGCAACGGCACCGCGGAGAGGACGCCGCCGACGCGGAACTCGCCGCCGACCGGAAGTGGTCCGGTGACCGGTTTGCCAGCGAGAACGCCGAAGCCGAGCACCGACTGATCTTCGGCGGTGTGCAGCCACTGGAGGTCCTGCTGCACGAACCGGATGACAGTTGGCCGGGGGAGCGGACCCGGTTCGGGGCACTCGCCCGCAGGCTCTGGACACCGTTGCTGTTAGCGGAGAAGGAAGGCGCCTCATGAGCATTGACGGCTTTGACCTGCTCGGTGACCTGCCGCAGGGCACCACCGTCCTGGAAGCAAGTGCTGGAACCGGCAAGACTTTCACCATCGCAGCACTCGTCACCCGCTACGTTGCTGAGGGCATCGTCCGGTTGGATGAGTTGCTGGTGGTCACCTTCGGTCGTGCCGCCACCCAGGAACTTCGCGACCGGGTGCGAGCCCGGCTGGTGTCCGCGCGCGACGGACTTACCAACCCGGTCGCCGCCCGGGAATCAGCCGATGAGCTCCTCGCCTACCTGGCAACAGCTGCCGACAGCGAGGTCGGTGAACGCCGGCAGCGGCTCGTCCGGGCGCTCGCGTCCTTTGATTCCGCGACCGTGGCGACCACGCATCAGTTCTGCCAGCAGGTTCTGATGGGGCTCGGCACCGCCGGCGATGTCGACGGCGCTGCGGTGCTGTCAGAGAACCTCGATGACGTGACGGTGGAGGTCGTGCAGGACCTGTATGTGCGGATGTGGGGCCGCGCCGCCGCCGCAGCACCCCCGATCTCGCTGACGGAGGCGATATCGCTGGCCCATACCGTCATCCGGGACGGGCAGGCGGTGCTGGTGCCAGAGAACAATCGGGCTGACAGCGTTGCAGACCTGCGGTACCGGTTCGCGACGGCGGTGCGTGCTGAGGTGCAGCGCCGCAAACGCGAGCGTTACCTGCTGAGCTTTGATGATCTGCTGACCCGGCTGCAGGCGACGCTCGCTGACCCGCGATCGGGCCCGGCTGCGCTTGATCGGCTGCGTGCGCGGTTGCGGGTGGTGCTGGTCGATGAGTTTCAAGACACCGACCCCGTGCAGTGGGACATCCTGCGGCTGGCCTTCCACGGCCGCACCACGCTGGTGCTGATCGGCGACCCGAAGCAGGCGATCTACGCCTTCCGCGGGGCGGACGTGCACGCCTACCTTGCCGCCAATGACATCGCAGATCACCGAGCGACGCTGGCCCAAAACTGGCGCAGTGACCCGGATCTGCTGCGCGGGTTGGACGCCGTCTTTCGTGGCGCGTCCCTCGGTGACCCGCGGATCGTGGTGCACCCTGTCACCGCAGCACACACCGGACGGGCCCTGGCGCCAGATCGCGCGCCGGTACAGATCCGGGTTGTTCCCCGTGGCGCTCGCTCCAAGCTGGCAGTCGCTGCAGCACGTGACCTCGTCACCGCCGACGTGGCGCACGAGGTGGTTGACCTTCTGAACAGCAACTCGATGCTCACTCCGCGCGACGGCGGCCCGGCCCGGCCGGTGCATCCAGGCGACATCGCAATCATCGTCCGGACGGGTGTCCAACTCGACCTGGTGCATGCGGCTCTGCTCACCGCTGGCGTCCCCGCGATTCAACGCACTACCTCCAGCGTTTTTCGCACCCCGGCAGGCGCTGACTGGGTTGTGCTGCTGGAGGCGTTGGAGCAACCCCACCGGGCCGCTCGACTGCGGCGGCTGGCGATTACCTCCTTCATCGGGTGGGACGCCGCAGCGCTGGAGAGTAACGATCTCGATGACCTCGCGCTGCGGCTGCGGCGCTGGTTGCAGGTCTTCACCGACCGCGGCATCGCGGCCCTGCTGGCGACCATCAGCCTGGATGAGCGGCTGTCGTCTCGGCTGCTGACTCAGGTCGAGGGGGAGCGGCGTCTTACCGACCTGCGCCACGTCGGGGAGGCGCTGCACGCTGCGTCCGCGGCGGCCCAGTTCGGGCTCACGGCGAGTTTGCACTGGCTGCGACAGCGGGTTGAACAGTCGGACTCCGATTCAAGCGTGGAACGCAGCCGCCGACTGGACTCTGACGCCGAGGCCGTCCAGGTCGTCACCGTGCATGCCAGTAAGGGGCTGGAGTTTCCCGTCGTTTTCGTCCCGTTCGGGTGGGACCGGTGGGCGGCTGACCCCGACGTGCCGCTGTTTCACGACGGCGACACCCGCCGGGTTCGTAACGTGGGAGGGACGTCGTCGGCGAACTTCGCCAGCGACCAACGGCGAGACTTGGCGGAGCAGTTCGGTGAGGATCTGCGTCTCACCTATGTGGCGATGACGCGGGCTCAGGTGTTGGTGACGGCGTGGTGGGCGCCGAGTGCAAGCACCACCCAGCGGGCGCCGTTGCACCGGTTACTGTTCGCCACCGACCCCTCGGTTGAGGTGCCGGAGAAGATCGCGGTTCCAGCCGATGACGCTGCCCTGGCTCGGTTAAGTGCGCGCGCCGTTGCTGGCTGCCTATCGGTCCTCAGCGCGCCCGTCCGGCCGCCGGTTCGCTGGCAGGACGGGCAACGTCCGGGGTCCGTCCTGACGGCTGCGGCTTTTAGGCGGTCCGTGGACGTGACCTGGCAGCGGACGTCCTATAGCGCCCTCACTCGGGGTGCGCACGAGGTCGCGCCGATGGTAGGTAGCGAGGCTGACGTCACTGAGAAGGACGACGAACCCGACACGCCGGAGCCTTCAGACGGTGGTGATGATGCGCTGCGGGAGGTGGCCTCCCCGATGGCTACGTTGCCGGGAGGGACGTCGTTCGGGACGCTCGTTCACTCGGTGTTGGAGAACGTGGACACCGCCGCGGCCGACCTGGCTGCGGAGGTGCGGTTGCAGGTGGGTGCGCAGCTGTTGCGGTACGGCCCGTCTGACCTCACGGTGGGTGAGTTGGCTGAGGGGCTGCTGCCCGCGTTGCGGACTCCGCTCGGACCGTTGGCAGGTGGCCGGTCGCTGGCTGATATCGCCCCGCGTGACCGGTTGTCCGAGCTCGATTTCGAGTTGCCGCTGCGTGGCGGAGACCGACCCAACGGCACCAGTAGGCTCACCGAATTTGCCACCCTCCTGCGTAGCCAACTGCGTCCGGGTGACCCGCTGGTTGGCTATTCCGACCTGCTGGCAGACCCCGTGCTCGGTGACGCCACGTTGCGCGGTTACCTGACTGGCAGCATCGATGCGGTGCTGAGGGTTGATGGTCGCTACGTCATCGTGGACTATAAAACCAACCGGTTGGGTGGGTATGACGAGCCGTTGACCGCCTGGCACTATCGCACCGCTGCGATGGCTGAGGCAATGCTGCATGCGCATTACCCCTTGCAGGCGTTGCTGTATGAGGTGGCGCTGCACCGCTACCTGCGCTGGCGTCTCGCTGACTATGACCCGTCCGAGCATCTCGGCGGTGTGCTCTATCTGTTCTTGCGGGGCATGTGCGGGCCTGCAGTGCTGGCCGCGGATCAGACGGTTCCCGGTGTGTTCGCGTGGCGGCCCCCTACCGAGCTGGTGCTGGGCCTGTCGGATGCGCTCGAACGAGGGGTCCGGACGTGACCCGGTTGGTGGTCGCTCGGGCCGCCGGTCTGCTCGCCACCTACAGTGCGGCCGGCGTGTTGGCGCCAGCCGACGTGCATGTGGCGCAACGGCTGGGAGTGCTGGCCGGTGAGCAGGACGATCGGGTGTTGCTTGCCGTCGCGCTAGTGGTGCGGGGTACCCGGCAGGGTTCGGTGGTGCTTGACCTCGCCGACGCCGCAGACACCATCGTGGCCGACGCCGATGACGCCGCCGAGATCGGGATTGAGCTGCCCTGGCCAGCGGTCGCCGACTGGGTGCGGGCGTGCGCGGTGAGCCCGTTGGTGACGGGAACGGTGGGCGGTCCACCCTTGCAGCAGGTCGGTTCGCGGTTGTGGCTGGACCGGTATTGGCGCCAAGAGGTGCAGGTCGCCGACGATCTGTTGGACCGTATTGCCGACCGTCTGGATGACATCAATCCTCAAGCGCTACAGGCAGAACTCGATTCGCTCTTCGAAGCCGATGAAGCTGGTGATCAGCGGCGAGCGGTGGCGGTGGCCGCGCTGTCGCGGGTTGCCGTCATAGCGGGAGGTCCGGGTACGGGCAAGACCACGACGGTGGCGCAGCTGATCACTGTGTTGCTGCGCCAACTCGGGCCGGGGTTGCGGATTGCACTCGCCGCTCCGACCGGCAAGGCGGCGGCCCGGCTGGAGGAGGCGGTCCGTTCGGCGACCGGACGGCTGACCGATGCTGACCGGACGGCGCTGGCCGGGTTGTCCGCCTCGACCCTGCATCGGCTGTTGGGGGTGGCGGCCGGGCACATCGAGCAGGTTCCGCCACGACCGCGACAATCACCTGCCCTTTGATGTGGTTATCGTTGATGAGGCGTCGATGGTGTCACTCACCCTGATGGCGCGGCTGCTCGAGGCGCTGGCACCGGCAACCCGGCTGGTGCTGGTGGGCGATCCGGACCAGTTGGCCTCGGTCGAAGCGGGCGCGGTGCTGGGTGACCTGGTCGATGATGCGCCGGCTCGGCTGCGGGAATCCGTTGTGGTGTTGCGTACTGTGCACCGCTTTGAGGCGGGCGGTCCGATCGCTGAGCTGGCGTCGTTGGTGCGCGCCGGCCGCGGCGAGGACGCGCTGGCGCTGCTGCGCACTGCACCCGAAGGCTTGACCTTCCACGAGGTCGCCGACGATGAGGCGGTGTCGGGGTCCGCCCTGGCCGAGCTGCAGTCGGCGGTGCTGGCGCATGAGTCGGCGTTGATGGCGGCGGCTCGCACCGGTGATGTGATCGGTGCTCTCGATGAACTCGACCGGCACCGGGTGCTGTGTGCGCACCGAGCTGGCCCGCGTGGCGTGCGGCACTGGACGGAAGCCGCGCAACGCTTGCTGGCGCCCAATATCGTCGCTCGGGCTGACGGTCGTTACCCGGGCCAACCGCTGCTGGTCGCCTCCAACGACTACGAGATCGGCCTGTACAACGGCGACACTGGTGTGGTCATCCAGCAAGACGATGCGTTGGTCGCGGCCTTTCGGCGCGGCGGGGTGCCTATCGTGTTGCCGCTCGTCCGACTGGGAGATGTGCGCGCGTTGCATGCGATGACGGTGCATCGCGCGCAGGGCAGCCAGTTCAAGTCGGTGACGGTGCTGCTGCCCCTGGCCGGGTCACCGCTTGCCACCCGCCAAACTTTCTACACCGCAATTACCCGCGCTACCTCGCAGGTTCGCCTTATCGGATCGGCAGAATCTGTGCTGGCAAGCGTGGCCCGTCCGATCGCCCGGGCCACTGGGCTGCGCGACCGACTCAGCGCTCCGCTCGTCCCGATGTCAGAGTCCGCCGGTCAGTGATCGGGCCGCAAGATTCGTCCTGACCAGAGTTTGCTTTGCTATCTTTATTTTTAACAAAGCTAAGCAAATTTGAGGGGAGGGCCCGCTGTGGCACGTGGTCGACCGTCGCGCGCAGCGATCTATCAAAGACTCGACGAGGCAATTACCGACTTGAACGAGCGCTTGGGTGGGCTGCCATCGCCCGCCGAAGCTGGCGGCATTTGGGCCGATCTGTGGCATCAAGAGGCCCACCACTCGACCGCCCTGGAGGGGAATACTCTCATCCTGTCGCAAGTGCAGAAACTGCTGGAGGAAGGCCGGGCCGTCGGCGACAAGGAACTCAAGGAGTACATGGAGGTTCTCGGCTACGGGGCTGCCGCCAAGTGGGTCTACGGACAGGCCCTCGAATCGGGCGGATGGTCAGCGGATGGCCTGCTGACCCTGCAGGAAGTCCGCTCCGTGCACTTTCAAGCAATGACCCCGGTGTGGGACGTCGCACCTCATCCGCACGCGAGCGCTGATGAGTCTCCCGGTAACTGGCGTCGCCACGAGATCGCGCCATTCCCGGACGGGATGACGCCGCCACTCGTCACCGAGATTGATCCGCTGATTGCGGACTGGGTCCACGACGTCAATCAGTTGCTGCGTCCTAGCGACACACCGCTTCCCGAACGGCTTGCTGAGGTCCACAACGCTTTCGAGCGAATTCACCCGTTTCTCGACGGCAACGGTCGCACCGGACGGCTGTTGCTGAACCTCATCCTCGTGCGCATGGGGTATCCGCCCGCGATCGTTTTCAAGAACGAGCGCTCGCGCTATCTCGATGTGATGCGCAAGGCTGACGGTGGCGACTTCGGACCGATGGGTGAACTCATCGCTCGGGCGGTGACCGGCAACCTGTACAAGTTCGTCGTGCCGGCTGTCGCCGGCCCAGCCAGACTCGTTCCGCTGGCCAGCCTCGCGAACAACCAGAACGGGTTCTCCGTGGTCGCGCTACGCAGTGCTGCGATCCGGGGTCGGCTGAAGGCCCAGAAGTCGCCGAACGGGTCATGGCTCAGCTCCAAGAACTGGGTCGATGAGTATCGCGACCTGAAGTTCAACCGCGAATAGCGCCTGTCAGCAGGGGCCAGCGATGCGCCTCACGGTCGACGGCGTAACGCATGACCTGGTTCGGTTCGAGCCGTTCGTCTTCGATGGTGCACTGCCTGCCTCCGGTGCTGTGCCGTTCGGCCCCACCAAGGATCTCAACGTCATGACCCGGCGGGGTAGTTGCCAAGCGTCGGTAGAGGTGATCACCCTTGACGGTTCTGCAGACTGGGTACCCCACCTGGGTAGGCAATTCGTCATCCCGCTGCACGGTCCGGTTTCCGCGTCCGGCGAGCGCTTTGGTGTTGTTGAGCTGGCCTGCTTCGATGCGCTGCAGCGACCGAGTGGGGACGCGCTCAGCCTGCGTGGTGTCGGCCCGGTAGCTCAGATCACGATTGGCTAGCGACGACCGCGCACGGCTCTCATCTGAGATAGTGGGCCAATGGCATTGAGTCTGGCTACCACTGAGGACGCGAATGAGCTGCTGGCGCGCGACCCGCTCGCGCTCGTCGTCGGCATGATGCTTGACCAACAGATAACGATGGAAAAGGCCTTCACGTCGCCGCAGGTACTCGCGAGTCGGTTGGGCTGCGACGTACTCGATGCCCGCCAGATTGCGGCTTATGACGCCACCGTCTTGGAAGGTTTGTTTCGTGAGGTACCCGCGTTGCATCGTTTTCCGGCCGCGATGGCAAAACGCTGCCAGGAACTGTGCCGGACGATAGTCGACAGTTACGACGGGGACGCATCGCTGGTGTGGTCGACCGCGCGGTCCGGCGCTGAACTGCATCAGCGAGTCGCGGGATTGCCAGGCTTCGGCGAGCAGAAAGCGAAAATCTTCGTAGCCCTGTTGGGAAAGCAATTCGACGTCCAGCCACCTGGCTGGCGGGACGCCGCAGGTGCCTACGGAGAGGCGGGCTCCCACCGTTCTATCGCAGACGTCACCGATGCCGGGTCGCTGAAATTGGTCCGGGAATTCAAGAAGCAGCAGAAAGCCGCCGCCGCGAGTTCTGCTTAGCCAGCCGGCGATGCTCGCTCAGCGTTGGCCAGCTTAGCGTCAGTCGGCCCGGCGTCGGAAAGCGCAATGTCGTGCATCCTGTTGCGGATGGGTTTTCGGTCGGGATCAATCCAACTGGGCGGTTTCCAGTAGGGCAGGCCGTTGATGATTTCGCATTCCCAGCCGGATGTCATGCAGTCGAGGTTGTGGAACTGGCAGGTGAGGGTCATGGTGTTGATGTCGGTGGTGCCGCCTGCGGCCCAGTCGGGTGCGTGGTGGACTTGGGTCCAGGCGATGGGACGGTCGCAGCCGGGAAACGAGCAGCCGCGGTCTCGGGCGGCAAGTGCTGGGCGCATGCTTTTGGGTGCGAAGCGGTGGGCGCGGCCGTAGGCGAGGATGCCGCCGGTGTCACCGAAGACGACTGGGATGACGTTCGCGTCGGCGGCGAGTTTCAGCGCTTGCTTAACGGGAATCTGGCCGCCGTGGCCGGTGGTGGCGTACCCGGTCCGCTGCTCCAAATCGGCGAGGGTCATCGTCAAAACTAGCTTGGTCGAAGTCCCGCCGGTATCAGGCAGTCCACCGTTCGCTAACGCCCGCCGGGCGAGTTCTTGCAGCGCGTCGTGGGACCGTTGCCCCGGCGTCCGGGTGTCTTTCAGCTGGGCGGTGTTGCAGGGTGCCGCGAGTGGATCCAGCGCTGCTTGCACCATCGCCAAACATTCCGGGGTCAACGAGCCCGATACTGCGGCGGTGCCATCGCGGCGGGTGATCAACCGGAAGTCTCGGCGCCGAACCTTCTCCGCATGATCGGGCGCTACCCCGTCCGGGTTCAAGGTTGCGGTGAGGCGTTGGGCGATTTTCGCCAGTATTGATGGGTCAAACAGCCTTGCCTGTTCTACGAGTAAGGCTTCTGCTGCGTCGCCGTGCTCATCGCGCACCGGATCCGGTAAACCCGACACGGCACGGGTGATCACGTCAGCGTGCTCGGCTGAGATCGCTCCCTCCCGCTGCGCGCCAGCCACCACCGCGAACACCGGCTCCAACACTTGCCCGGTGACCGCCCGCCGCGGCCCCATTGAAGCCGCAGCCCGCACCCGCCGAGTTGCTTCACCCGGCGCGATTCGTAGCAAACCGACCAGTAGGGATTTAGCATTGGGTGCTGAGAAGTCCGCCGCCACGCCCCGCTCCACCAAATGCGCAACGACAGCATGATCAATGGATTCCAACACCCGCCGATTGACCTCAAGCGAACGGGAAAACTCAAGGATCGCAGTAGAGGTCAGGGAATGCAGCTCCAAGGCTGCAAGCTCGGCGCGGACCGCGGCAAGGCGCGCGATCACGCCAGCCGCTGCACCGCACCCCTCGCTCATGCATTCGATAATAGACCAGGAGTATGACAGTTCTGAAACGAGAAACCCCATACGCCACAAAGGTAATCGCGCTGTCACCGGTCACGCCGAACCGCAGTGTTCCGTACGGAGGCTTCCGCGACCAGTTCGCCGGTGTTACGGTGACCGAAGGGAGCCGGGTGGCCGAGGTTGCTGCAATGCTGAGTCAGAGGAGAACACTCATGGCACAAGGCAGCAAACAAGACCCGTGGCACCTGAAGACGCCGCCGGGAACGTCCTCCTACACCATGTTCCGAGTACACAATGTTCCGAGATGATGAGCAAGATCCGCCTGCGTTAATCTGTCAGGTCGGATCGACGACTCTTAAGTACCAACTGCGCGCCATTGACGACCTGCACGGGTGGCTTGTCGGGCAAGACGACTGGGTGCCGCTCGGGGCGGCCGATGAGAAGAAGCCTGCGGCAGCGGGGACGGTCGAGGCGTGGGGTCGCTCACCCGGCAATCCGGTAGGCGGCTGGTACGGACTTCGTAACGGCTACCGCGGACGGTTCGGTATGTACCTGCCGCCGCTGCTTGAGGAACTTGGCCTGGCCGAGATAACCCACGAGCCACGCAACAACAAGATGCGGGCCCGCCAAGAAAGCTAATGTCTTCACGTCAAGGGACTTATGACCGTGACCTAGCTCAGACCGTGACCGAGCTCAGCTGGGGTCAGCCAGCACGCGGTTACGTCCGGAACGCTTTGCTGCGTAAAGGTTTCGGTCGGCCCGTTGCAGCATGGCGGCTTGAGTTGTGTCACCGTCAGCCGTCGTTGTTACACCGATGCTGACCGTCAGCGAGAGCGAACCGGTCAGCTCACTCCACTCATGCGATCGAATGGCCTCGCGCAGCTGCTCTGCCAGCGCCAAGGCTGCGGCGGGCCCGGTTTCGGGCATCACTACCAAAAACTCTTCACCGCCCAGCCGCGCAACGGTCATCGGTTCATACACCCCACCGGTCATCAGCTGCGCGAACCGCTGCAGGACGGCGTCGCCGACGTCATGAGAGAAGGTGTCGTTGACCCGTTTAAAGAAGTCGATGTCGAACAGCGCGATGGACAAGGGCCGGTGGTCAGCGCGGCACCGGTTGATCAGGACGGGCAGTTGGTGGTCGACGAACCGGCGGTTGTACAGGCCGGTGAGGGAGTCCCGCAGCGCCATTTCTCGGTAGCGGGTGGCCTCCCGTTCACCCTCGCGTGACTCGAATCTTTCCTGGGTAACCTTCGCGGCGGCGGCCCGGGAGGACGACTGCAATGCGAGGCCGGCGGCGTGGAATTGGCGGTGTTCGGCGTAGGCCTGCTCGAACTGGCCGGCAGCGGCATACAGGGCCGCCTGCTCTTGCTGCACTTCCAACGCCGTGGCGCTCAGATCGGCGGCCTCGCACAGCTGGCGGCTACGGTTCAGGGTGTCTTGGGCCTCGCCATATCGGGCTTGTAGGCGCAGCACTTGAGCGAGGGCGAGCAGTCCGCACGGCAGGCTCTTTACCTCACTGAAGATGAGCGTCGGCGGCTCGTCCTGAAAGGGCGCGAGGGTCTGCTCGGCCGCGGCGTAGTCACCGCGAGCGACCTCGACCAGCGCGATTGTCTCAAGGTCTCCGGCGCGAAGGGGCACCCCGCTATGCCGGGAAAGCTGACGGATGCGGGTGATGAGCGCGGTAGCGGCGCTGATCTCGCCGACCTGCAGCTCGTTCCACACCAGATTGTTCAGCACAGCGATCGAAATCTTCACGTCCCCCGTCGCCGCTGCGATGTCGAGGGCCTCGCCATAGTAAGGGGCTCCGTCACCCAGTCGGACGTCGTCAAGGCTGAGCGCGAGGGTGACCAGGTGACGCGCCCGCAGGGCCACCGACACCGACTCGGGAAGGCAGTCGACGCTGAGACAGGCATGGTGCGCGGCACTGGAGACGTCACCCTGCAGTTCGTAAATGACCGACAGCTGAAAGTGGGCGCGCGCCACCGCGTAGTCATCGGCTGCCGCGGTGGCCCAGGCCAGCACCTCAGCAGCCAGCAGCAAGGAATTCGTCACCTCGCCGCTGCGGGTCAGCGCGTCTACTTTCACCAGCCGACCCCGCATCGCCAGATCTGCCCGATCGAGTTGGATGGCACCGGTGATCACGTTCTCGGCCCTGGCAACGCTGGCAAGGCGTCGGTCCAGCTCCATCGCCTCACACTGCGCCAGCAGTTCCTCCGCCGACATGGGGACGTCAATCCCGTTGGCGTCCGGCGGGTTCGCGAGGCTGGTCATCTGAGGAGTTCAGGACGGCCAGCACGCACCGAGGTGACTGTGAGGAATTTCGTCACGACCAAGTAGCTCGGCATGATCCCCTTGACTTACCCAAGTGTGCTGGTTGCCAGTAACGAATACCTGACTCACGGTATCGGTGATTGCCGCGAAAAGCGATCTTTATCATCAAGCCATCGCGGGCGCTACCGGCAGGCGCACCGAAGACGCGTTGCCGCTGCTCACTGTCTCGGGCCGGTCGATCATGAAACCGGGCGGGGTTGGCAGGCTCACCCCCATCGTTTAATTATGGCTTTAGCGCCGCAGAGGCGATTGCCATAATTTTAGGCCGCAGTTTGTTATGACTATGTGGCAAGCTGTTGATGTGACCATAACTTTCGGCAGCGACCCGGTCCGGGCCGAAGTGAGCGCCGTGCTTACCCGCATGCAGGCAGGGGAGGTCATTGATCGCAGGGCCGAATACAAGCGACTTGACCTCAAGGAAGAAGCCGGCCGACGGGACCGCAGTGGTCACGTCTTGCCAGGCTCGTCCCAAAACGAGACCGCCGCGCGAAAGTTGGCCAGCGAGGCCGCATGCATGGCAAACACGCCCGGCGCAGGCGCGCTGATCGTCGGCGTCGGCGACGACGGAACGCTTATCGGAGCTCACCTCGACGCAGAGTGGCTTCGACACCGGATCTATGAAATCACCCGCCGACTACTGACCGTCGACGTCACCGAAGCAGTTGTGCAAGGTGTCCGGCTGCTCGTCATCGTTGCGCCCAGCGCCGTCGAACCGATCCGCGTCAACGACAAGATCTTCTGGCGGGTCAACGATCACTGTGTCGAGGTCGACGCGGCGACTTGGCACGCGCGACACATGCGAGAGCTGAACTACGACTGGTCCGGCGATGCATCGACCACCGCCGTTTCGGCAGTGCGCACCCAGGCCGTGGAGGTGGCTCGCGACTTTCTCCGTGCCACGGGTGACTCCGCGGCCCGAGAGCTTGTCGAAGCTTCCGACCTGCAGCTCCTGCGTCGATTGCACGCGATGACCGGAGACGGGTTGCTGACCAACGCAGGCGTCCTCGCCTTCGTTGGCCGAGGCGGGCCGAGCCTGGACTACTTCCATCGCGACTACGCTGGCGGCGACAGCACCGCACGGGTACACCGATCCGACCGATCACTTCTGGAAGAACTCTCCGAAGTCTTCCTGACCATGGACGCCCACAACGCGACCCGGCATCTACCGGCTGGCCTCGTCATCCGGCAAGTGCGCGACATCCCAGCGCTTGCCGCCCGCGAAGCCGTCGTTAACGGGGTCGCGCACCGCGAATGGGGTTTGGCGGGGGCAACCACCATCGAACACGTTGGACGTACTTTGCGCGTGACAAGTCCCGGCGGCTTCTTCGGCGGGGTCAATGAGTCAAATATCATCACCCACCCGTCTCAGTCCCGGAATCCAGCGCTGACGCAACTGCTCGCAGACCTAGGAATCGCTGAACGAGAGGGCATCGGCGTGGACCGAATGGTTCGTGAAATGGTCCGCGTCGGTCACCAACCGCCGGTGATCCGTGAGATCAGCGGCCCCTACGTCCGCACGTCACTTGTCGGCGACACACTCGACGAGGCCTGGATCGGCTGGCTCGCCAGCCTGCAGCCACCGGAGGAGTCAGCCGATGTGTTTTCGCTGCTGCTGTTGCGGCACCTCGTCAACAGCGGATGGGTGGATGAAGGCCGCGCTGCGCCGCTCATCCAACTAAGCACCGAAGAGGCACGCGGAGCAATCGCCAAACTTGCGCGCGCGAGCATCGACAGCCGACCTGTATTGGCGCAGGTCGAGGGCACCCCGGACGGAACCGACCTCGCCTGGCACCTCAGCACCGAAGCACTGAAAGCCCTGACCGACCGCGACCAATTGACCGGGCCGCTACGTCACCTCCCGACCCGGGCTGAGATCGCACGTAGCTACGCCTCAGCGCGAGGTCGGATCAGCACCACTGAACTCGGCTCGATCGTGGGCGCCAGCGCCACCAATGTTGGCGGCACCCTCAAGGCGCTCGCAACCGAAGGCGTACTTCTGCCCTCCAGCGCTGCCGGGCGGGGCCGCGGTTTCTTCTATAGCTGGGTGCGGCCTAGCCTTGCGACGTGATCGAGATCGGCAGACGACGACGGAACCAGCCCGCGCCACCTCACGCGGTCTTCGAAGCTCTGATCCAGCCCGACCGCGATCCGAACAGGCCATGGCTGAATCTGCTGGACGATGAACAGGCTCCGCAGGTTTTGTTGTCCAACAAGCCGTCCTCACTCGTTTGGTCATCACCGTGGCTCAAACGACCGGACGCGACCGTGACTTTTGACCTGCCCGCCAGCGCGGGCGGAGGAACTGATCTGCAATGGACCCTGCACGTGGTCGAACCCGTTCCCGACGCCGCGCTCATCGGCCATATGCGCAAGCGATTGAACCAGCTGATCAACGCTGACCTGCGCTATACCTTCGGGCAATAGGTCAACAGCACCGTCACGGCTCACCTGCTGTCGATGTCCTCGCTCAGCCCCCAGAACGTGCCGGCAGATTGACGGGGCACTGCGCTGAGTGAGATTCTGGCAGGGGTCCGCCCACACGGGGTTATCAGGCCGCACAGGATCGCGCGGTTAGTGGATCGGACCGTCCTGTTGGTTTAGCTATGTTCGGGGGAACTGTGTTACGGGGATCTTTGGTGCGAGGAACTTCATTCGTCTGGGCCGCTCTGGTACTTCGGAGCGTGCCGCTAAGCCGCGGTCGCGTCCGGCGGCAGCCTTCTCTTCTGTCAGCCTTTCTGTCGGTGGTGCTGACAACGCGCACAACATCAGCCGTGACCGATTCAACGGCCACCATGCGGTCTGCGGTTGGCTACCTGCCCCGCTACCGCTACGTGGGCCGGCACGGACTGCGCTGACCAGCCCACACAGCCAGCCCAGCCACACAGCGAGCCCAGCCAGCCCAGCCACACCGTCACCTCATACAGTTCCCAGTTTCGCGGACCCTCGGCGGGGCCACCCCTTACCTGGGTCTCATGCCGAACCGTAGATCTTTAGCCTTCAGTCCACTGTGCTGACCGGGATCGCGACCATACGCTTGTCACACACCAAGCGGAGGTTCACATGATCGAAATCAACGGATTAGCCAAGCACTATGGCGAAAAGATCGCCGTTCGTGAATTGAGTTTCACCGTACGTCCGGGCATTGTCACCGGCTTTCTCGGCCCGAACGGTGCCGGAAAGTCGACAACGATGCGCATGATCGCCGGACTGGACGCCCCCACCAAAGGCAGTGTCCTGGTCAACGGCCGGCGCTACGCCGATTCCGCCGCACCGATGGCGGAACTGGGAATCCTGCTGGAAGCTCGGGCCGTACACACCAGCCGATCGGCCTACAACCACTTGCTCGCGCTGGCCCAGACCAACGGGGTACCGCGTTCACGAGTCGACGATGTCATCGACATGGTTGGTCTCGGCGCGGTAGCGAAGAAGCGGGCCGGCGGATTCTCCCTTGGCATGGGCCAGCGCCTCGGCGTCGCGTCCGCGCTGCTGGGCAACCCCGAAACCGTGGTCCTCGATGAGCCGGTCAACGGCCTTGACCCCGAGGGCGTGCTCTGGATTCGGAACCTGCTCAAAGGCCTGGCCGCCGAGGGGCGGACAGTGTTCGTCTCCTCCCACCTCATGAGTGAGATGGCGGTGACCGCCGACCGACTGATCGTGGTGGGCCGCGGTGAACTGATCGCCGACACCTCGGTCGAGGAATTCATCGCCCGGGCCTCCAACAACCTCGTCCTGGTGCGCACGCCGCAGGCCGACCAGCTTCGCTCCTTGCTGCTGGGGCCAGATGTCAGCGTTAGTTCCACCGAACCGGGCCTCATCGCAGTACAGGGTCTCACCGCGCAGCAGATCGGTGATGTCGCGTTCGAGAACTCTATTCGTGTTCACGAACTCGCGCTTCAGCAGGCATCTCTGGAAGAAGCGTTTATGGAATTGACCCGCGACTCGGTGGAATACCAAGCCCATACCGAACCATCCACAACGCCGGCATCGCATGCCGCATCGACTCACGCAGGAGACCGGGCATGACAACTATGACCTCACCTCAAAAATCGCAGTGGGTTAGCCCGCTGCCCTTGAAAGTTACTTTCTCTCGGGTAATCAAGTCCGAGTGGACGAAGTTTCGCTCGTTGCGATCCAGCGTCATCACCTTGCTGGTCATGATGGTTCTCGTCGTCGGGCTGGGCGCGCTGATCACTACTATCACCGCCAGCACCTGGAAGGGCTCCCCACAGGACGTAGCCACCTTCGATGCCATCGCCCGCAGCCTGGGCGGAGTGCAGATAGCCGAACTGGCCATCGGCGTGCTCGGCGTGATTCTGGTCGGCGGTGAGTACGCGACCGGCATGATCCGGGCCTCTCTCACCGCGGTGCCCAAGCGGCTACCCGTTTTGTGGGCAAAGATCGCCGTCTTCAGCGGCGTCACCGCAGTGGCAAGCCTGATCTCTGTCTTCGCCGCGTTCCTGATCGGCCAGGCGGTGCTGAACACCAAGAACATCGGTATCTCACTCGGCGATGGTGACTCGGTGCGCGACATCTTCGGGGCGGCGCTTTACCTGGTGCTGATCGGTGTTATCGGAATGGCCCTGGGTGCGGTCTTGCGCAACACCGCAGCCGGCATCTCGTCCATGGTGGCCTTCCTTTTCGTGATCCCGCCGCTGCTCAGCCTGTTGCCCACCAGCTGGTACAACAACATCGCGCCCTACATGCCCTCCAACGCGGGTCAGGATTTCTGGTCCAACCCGACCGGGGTGCACCTGTCGGCACTCAACGGCCTGCTCGTGCTGCTCGCCTGGACAGCAGCCTTCGTCGCAGCCGGGGCATTCCGCCTGAAGAGCCAAGACGCCTAGCAGGACGTGCGTCGATCGGTTTCAGCGCGGCCAAAGCCGGCCCGTGGTGTCAGCCACGGGCCGGCTTTTCACGTCGGCTCATCGGGTAACGGTTGATCGAAACCGACCTCTACGACCTCAAAGCCCTTGCTGATCTGCGACGTGGCCTGATCGGTATAGGCCCGCCGATCGCCGGGGGTGAGAATCACGTTGTCGGTAAAGGGAGTTAACAGCGATCGGGGGTGCAATTCATCGACCCGGACGACGTTTACCTCCACACCGAACACGACCAGCAGCACGCTGCGAATGCGGGCTTGGATCGGGTTCGGCCTTTCGTTACGGGGAATCCGCCACGAGGTGTTCATGACGAATTGCGCGGCCTGGGCCACCCCCAGGCCGCCGTAGAGCGAGCCGGCGATGCCGATGATGAGCCCGCCCGTCCCGCCGCCGAGGTGTTTCGGATCGCCCAGTTGACTGCCCACGACCGGGAACTGGCGCAACGCTGAGCCAAGAATTTGGCGCTGTACTTCGGGGTGTCCGACCAGGACGAACCCCAGCACCGTAGACAGCAGCAGTAGCAGGGGAAACAACGACACGAACGCGTAGTACGTGATCAATGCTGCCAGGTAGCCACCGGAATCATCGACGTATTTGTAGAGGACCGCCAGTGGAAACCCGGCCGCTGGATGGTTTCTTTGATACCGGTCCAAAGTGGATGAAATGCCCATTGGCACACCTCACCACAAGTGCGCCACCGAAACGACGATTGTGCTGTCGTGGCTCATACTGAACCACCGGCCGGACGCGAGGACGCACCCGCTTAGGAGAAGGCGACTGACATGAAAGACGACGCTGCTTTGTGGCCCGAGCGGGGTTTCCTTGCCGTGCTGACCACCGGTCGCCTTGTCGACATCTTTCCGCCGTTGGTTCTCATTCCCCTGGTGCTGCCGGGTATCGACTCCAGTCATCGGCCGTTGCTGCTTGAGGTTGTGCTGACCGTCTGCACCGTGATGCCGCTTTTCCTTCGGCGCCGCTATCCGGTTGCTGTCTTCACCGCGCTGTGC
>CAMQQG010000029.1:0-15573 GCA_947034895.1 Rhytidiadelphus loreus
ATTGCCCCCAATTGCCCCCAGCCGCAACACCATGCCGCTTCGACCGTCAAACGCCTCGGGAAGAACGTGATGGTATGTCTGAATCGTATCATCGTGCAGGGGATCCGCCCTCTGCTGTGGCGATGATCCCGTCCAATCTGGTTCTGCCGTATGACCGTTTCGAACATGGCCGTCAGTTGCTTCCCGATCCAGAACTTGCGCCCATTCAGTGACTTCGGCCACGGCTGACGAGCCGTATATGGATTGATGATATATGTCGGGAACGGATATTTTGACCTGATCGGCGATTAACCGGCGATAGGCTTGCGCCGTTTCGCTGCGCGTAGCGACTTGCAGCTTTGCCCGCGCGAGCAATATCCTCTGATCAACCGTATGCGGAGAAATCCCGAGCATCCGGGAGATTTCCTTTGACGTTTTGTGTTGGATCAGCAGGTCGAGCACTTCGCATTGTTTGGCGGTCAACCCCCGCAACGGGTCCGCCATGCCTTGCTCGGATGCCATGTTCAAGTACCGGTCCCCCGTCACACTCCCCAGCAAACTGCGCTCCAGCTCCAGACCACAAGTATGCTAAATTGATTAACCATCGTATATAATCTTGAACACTTCACCTAGCATTAATCCGTATCGGACCAAAATCCCTATAAATGGCATCGATTGCCAATCGGCATAAATCTGCAGGGCAAACGTGCAAAGGCGAAGGGCTCGCCAAGGGCCGACCACATGCCTCACCGGCCAGATCGCGCAGGGCCATCGAAACATTGCGCCCGGCACCGAAATCCCGGTATCTGAGTGGCACTTGGGCCGGACCAACACCAATAGGGGGCGTTGCTTGGAAAGACGCCGCATGTTGATCCGCCGGACCGCCAGGATCCTGGCTATCAGCCGCGCGATTCTCGCCTTGGTTTTTCTGTTCGCTGTCTGGCTGGAGCCGACACGCACGGCCTGGCTCGGTTATGGGCTGTTGATCGTTTATTTCGCCTGGTCGTGTCTGATCGCGGCGATCGCCTGGTCTAGCTGGTGGTGGGATTTTCTGCTCGCCCGGCCAGTGCAAGTGATCGATATTGTGGTTTTCGAAGCAGCAGTATTTATCACCGAAACTGCGGCAAACGATTTCAGCAGTGCGTTCCTGACGTTTTCCGCCTTCCTGCTGATTACAGCCAGCGTGCGCTGGGGTCTGCGCGATGTCATCTGGACCGCGATCGCGCTGATCGCTCTTTATGCGCTGGCGGGAACCTTGTTCTATGCGACGAACACCTGGATCGATCCGTTTCAATTTGGCCGGCGCCTGGCATATGTGATCGCGCTTTCGATCATGATGATCTGGCTCAGTGCCGAACGGCGTGTATCGCGCATCGAACCGTTATCCGACCCCGGCGGAATTCCCGGCAAACGTCGTCAGGACGTCATGGCGGGCGCGTTGTCCCACGCTCGCCGCAGTTTCTATGCGCACGGCGCCGCGATCGCGGTTACCCGGTATGAAGAACCCTGGGTTGATCTGTTTCGCGACATCCACGGGATGTTTGCCAGCGACCCGGTCGGCCCCGGCCCGCTAACCGAAGATATTGAACGCAACGCGAATGCGACATGCGATGCAGCCATCTTCGATCAGTCACGGCAACGTCGCATCGTCGCGGAGGCCGATTATCGCCTGGTGCCACGTTCCGGCGCTTTCGAATATGCGCTCGCGGATATGTGCGGTGTCACCCAGGGGTTGATTGCCCGGTTTTCCTCGGTCGGTTGCCATGGGCACCTGCTGGTCTGGGGTGTACGCGATGCGTCGATCGACGATCTGCCGGTAATGGCAGCGCTGGCCCGTGACGTTGGCCGGGCAATCGATCGCGAGGATATGGCCGTGCTGGCCCAGTCGTTTGCCGTATCGGGCGTGCGCAACGATCTCGCGCGCGATCTGCACGACAGCGTCGCGCAGTTTCTGGCGGGCACGCTGTTCCGGCTGGAAGCCTTGCGTCGCTGGATTCGCGAAGGCAACGATCCCGATCCCGAAATTGTCGCCATGAAAGACGCATTCCGTAGCGAACAGGGTCAATTGCGCGCCATGATCGATCGGCTGCGCCGCGGTGTCGAGGGCGATCGCGGCACCGACATCGTCGCCGAATTTGAAACGCTCATGCTGGAAATGGGTCAGCATTGGCAGATTGGTGCGGCCGTGCACTGTGACAAACGGCCACTGACCGTATCAATGGGCCTGGCCCATGAATTGCGCCTGCTGGTCCGCGAGGCGGTGGCCAACGCGGTGCGCCATGGGGCGTGCAGCACCGTGGACCTGTATCTGGACGGCCAACAAGACGGTTTACTCCAGATTTCTATCAGCGATAACGGCAATGGGTTTCCGGCGCCGCGCACCAGCCGCCCGCGATCGATCAGCGAACGCATCACCGCGCTGGGCGGCAGAATGCATATCGTCAGCGACGCCTCTGGCGCGCAACTCCATATCGTAGTGCCGTCGCCCAGACTTGAATGAGCAGCATTTTGACCCGAGGCCCGCGAAAGAGCGGATAAACGCGAGAGGATTTGGCATTGCGGATGGTTTCAGTCCTTGTCGCCGATGACCACAGTTTTATCCGGGCGGGCGTTGCGGCGGTGCTGCGCGGCAGCCGGTTCCAGATCGTGGCAGGGACCGCGAGCGGCGAAGAAACGCTCGATGCGATCGCGACGCATGACCCGCAGATCGTGCTGCTGGATATCAACATGCCCGGCATGAACGGGGTGCAAACGCTCGAAGCGCTGCGTGCACGGTCCGATAAACGGCCTGTGGTCATGCTCACCGCCGAAATCACCGATCGCCAATTGCTCGCGGTGATGCGCGCCGGGGTCGAAGGGATCGTGTTGAAAGATGGGGCCGAAGACGAATTAATCGACGCGCTGGAAAAAGTATCAACAGGCCAGAAATCGATTTCTGCCGGTCTGCTGCAACGCGCTCTCGACATTTCGCTAAACCCGGCGGCTGGCGACCCACTCGACCGGCTCAGCCGGCGCGAACGCCGAATTTCTCGGCTTGTCGCGCGCGGCATGCGCAATCGCGACATCGGGCTGGAACTCGGCATCAGCGAAAGCACGGTCAAAGTGTACCTTCACACGATCTATCAGAAGCTCGGCATCGAAAACCGCACTGAACTCGCACTGCTGGCGGTCAACGATCCCGCCGATTGAAATACCCTCTACGTCCCCAATACGCAGGGTTACGTAACAGGGTTTCCCCTGATTGCGGCAGAGGCACTGGCACGCCAATCTTGCGCCTATGGCCATGTCCAATGCCGATCGGCAACGCCGGTACCGTCAAAAACTGAAAGCGCGCGCTTCGGGCGACGCCCTGGGTGACCGCGTGCGCGATGCGGTCGAACGCGCAGTCGCGGCACTGTGGTCGTTTCATGAACGTCCTGCGCCTGGCGGCATGCGCTGGTCCGATATCGATGGTTGCACCAATGTAGAGGTCTATCGCGCCGAGTTGCAGCGTGGCACGGGCAATCTGGTGCAGGCCTGCCGCGCGTTCATGCCCGACTTCGAAGGGCTGACCGATGAGGAAATCCGTGCAATCGCGACAGTTGTCGAAGTGTCCGATGCCTTGCGACTGACTCACAATCCGCACCTGGCCACTGCGGTGGAAATGCCCCCCGCGCGGCCATCTGCCGCCGCCTAAGTGGCGATACTGAGTATCTTATAGGATCACATTGGTTCCAACTTCGACAGTCAGGCGGCCGCATTCTGCCAAAGTCCGGTCGATGCGGCGCATATCCCGATGGCCAAAGAATGTGGAGCGAACTGTGGATCGGCAAGTCCTGACGCTGTTTCTGCAGCGCTATCGCGGATCGATCGTGCTCGTCGCATCGGCCAGCGTGCTGATCAATGTGCTGGTGTTTGCAGGCTCTGCCTACCTGATGCTGGTCTATGATTCGGTGCTGCCCAGCCGCAGTGTGCCGACGCTCATCGGCCTGTTTGCGATGCTGATGCTGGTTTATGCGTTCCAGGCGATTTTTGAAGCGATCCGGGGCGAGGCGCTGCTGTCGGTCGCCAACGGCTTGCACGACGATCTGTTTGAAGCGGTGCATCATGCCGCGGTAACCCGGTCGCTACGTTCCGGCGACGGCGCAAGTCCGGACAGGGGCGATGGATTGCAATTCATCCGCGATCTCGATGCGATCCATGGCTTTCTGGCGGGATCGGGGCCCCTCGCCCTGATCGATCTGCCCTGGGTCGTGCTGTTCATGGTGGTGCTGTTTGCGCTGCATTGGTGGCTGGGGCTGACGGCGCTGGGCGGGACTGTGGTCATGGCCGGGCTGACGATGTGGTCAAACCGCCGCACGCAGGCGGGATCGCGGCATCTCGCCGCGATTACCGGCCAACGCGCCGCCGCGGCACTTGCCGAGATCCGGTTTGGCGAATCCGCACTGGCCATGGGCATGACCGACCGGCTGGTGCACCGCACGCTGGGTTGGGAAGCGCGGTATATCGCGGCGCAGACCTATCTGGCGCGCACGCTGGCGCGCTTTGGCGGGGCCAGCCGCTCGTTCCGGATGGTGCTGCAATCGCTGATCCTGACCGTCGGCGCCTTGCTGGTGATCGGTGGTCAGGCCAGTGGCGGGGTGATCCTGGCCTCTTCGGTGCTGTCGGGTCGCGCGCTGGCGCCGGTGGATATGGCGATTGCCAATTGGCGGGGATTCATTGCTGCGCGCGCCGGGTGGAGCCGCGTGATGATCGGTATCGCGACATGGCAGAAGCCTGCGCCACGCGCGGTCGTACTGGACGCGCCGCTTGCGCATATCGCTCTGCGCGACGTGTGGGTTGCCCCCCCTGGTTCGACGCGTTTTGTCGTTCAGGGTGTCGGCCTGACGCTCGCGGCAGGCCAGGTCCTGGCGCTGGTCGGCCCCAGCGCGGCGGGCAAATCCAGCCTGGTGCGCGCGATGCTCGGCATCTGGGGCACGGCTCGCGGCGAAGTCAGGATCGATGGCGCAACGCTCGACCAGTGGGACAGCAACCGGATCGGGCGCCATTTCGGCTATGTGGCGCAGACTGTCGACCTGATCGACGGCACGATCGGGGAAAACATCGCACGGTTCGATCCTGCCGCAGGATCGGACACGATCATCGCGGCCGCGCGCGCCGCCGGGATGCACGACACGATCCTGGCGCTGCCCGAGGGGTATGAAACGCGCGTTTCGGCAGGTGGCGGCGCGCTGTCCGCCGGACAACGACAACGCATCGGCCTGGCGCGCGCGCTTTATGGCGATCCGTTCCTGCTCGTGCTGGATGAGGCCAATTCCAATCTCGATGCGACCGGCGACGCCGCACTGGCAGACGCAATCGGCGCGGTGCAACGGCGCGGCGGGATTGTCGTGATGATCACCCACCGGCCAGCGACTCTGGGGCCCGCGACGCATATGGCGGTGATGCAGAACGGCCGCCTGATCGATTTTGGCGAGCGCGACGCGGTGTTGAACCGGGTACAGACGGCGCCAGATTCGTCCCCGCGCGAGGTTGCGGCATGATGCCACGCGACGAAACCCACGCAACGATGCCCCGATTGTGGCAGCACGATGCGCCGGTCACGGCCGCGCCCCGGGCGTTGGGCTGGCTGTTTGGCGGGCTCGCCGCGTTGCTGCTGGCGCTGTTCTTCATGGCCGCGACGGTGCCGATCGGCGGCGCGGTGATCGGCAATGGTCAGGTCGTCGTGCAATCGCGGGTCAAACGGATCGCGCATCCGGTCGGCGGGGTGATCGGCGATATCCTCGTGCACAATGGTCAGCATGTCACGGCGGGCCAGGTCCTGCTGCGGCTCGACGACCGCGTGACCGGCGCCGATGCGCGTTTTGCCGACCTGACGGTTGCGCAATTGCTGGCGCAAAAGGCGCGGCTGGAGGCGGAACGGCTGGGCCAGGCCATCGCATTTCCCGCCGAGCTCACCACATCGCACGATCCCGGCGCGATCAAGGCGATGGCGGATGAACGCCATCTGTTTGCCTTGCGTCAGACCGAGACGGGCGAAATGCGCGCGCAACTGGCCGCGCGCATCGTGCAGGACAACGAGGAAATCCATGGCTTTGAGGCGCAGATCGCCGCGATTACCGAACAACGCCGTTTGATCGACCGCGAACGCCAGGGTGTGCGTGAGTTGTGGGATCGGCAACTGGTCACGATCAGCCGGATGAACCAGCTTGATCGCACGATGGCCGATATGGGCGGCACGCTGGGTTCGCTCGAGGCGCAGATTGCCCAGACCCGCGCAAAAATCACCGAGGCGCACGAGCAGGCGATCCAGTTGGGCGAAACCCGCCGGGTCGATGCGAGCAACACCCTCAACCAGATCAACACCTCGCTCAATCAGCAGCAGATGCGCCGGGTCACCGCCGGCGACACCCACGACCGCAGCGAAATCCGCGCGCCTTATGCGGGCACCGTGGAAAAGATCGCCTTTGCCGCCGTCGGCGATGTAATCCGCCCCGCCGAACCGATCATGGAAATCGTGCCCGACCACGACACGATGGAAATCGAGGCCACGATCAGCCCGATGGATATCGACCACGTCCGCCCGGGTCAGGAGGCGCGCGTGCGCTTTTCCAGTTTCAGCCGCAGCGCCACTCCCGAAATCACCGGCAAAGTGACCTATGTCGCCACCGATCGCACCGAAAATGCCGAGGCCAAACAAGCGTATTACCTCGTCCGCATCGCGCTCGACCCGATCTTGGTCGCACGCGAAACGCTCACCCTGAAAAGCGGGATGCCCGCCGAAGTGCATATCGCCAGCGGCAGCCGATCGCTGCTGTCCTATGTGATGAAGCCGCTGCGTGACCAGTTCGCGCGCGCCTTTCGCGACAATTGAGCGCGATGCGTGCCCCCCACGCGCTGATGCTGGCCGCGATGGTGATAGCCTGCGCACCTGCGCGAGCGGCGGCACCTGCGCTGATCGGGCCGGTTGATGAAGAAGCCGCCGCAGCCCCGCTCTACGATGAAGCACGTGACGACGAACACCCGCGTCCGGCCGCGCAATTGCCGTCCGAAACCCCCGCCTCGATCCGCGCCGCCGCCACATCGGACGCGCCGGTCGCCGATTGGGATCTGGCTCTGGCGCTCGCTTATTGGACCTCGCCCGCGATCATTGCGCAGCGTTCGCTCGTCAAAAGCTACGACTATCGCATTCCCGAGGCGCGCGCCGCCTATGGGCTGCAACTCGATTACCAGTTGATGCTGGGCTGGCAGCGCGATCGCAACGACCCGACCGCGCTGCAGCGCGAACTGGGCCAGATCACCCCGACGACCAATCGGGGTTTCAGCAATTCGGCGATGGCGGTGCTGACCATGCCGCTGTTCACCTTTGGTCGCAACGCGGCCGCCGAACGCAGCGCCTGGGCGCAGCGCGCGTTTCAGAAACAGATCTTGCGCCAAACCGAACAGGGGGCGTTTTATGACGCCGTCGCGGCCTATACCGGGCTGATCCGCGACCGCGCGGCCGTAGCGATTGCCCGCGACAACCTGACCGCGCTCGACCGCGAATTGCAGGGCAATCGCCTCCGGCTGAAAGCGCAAGAGATCACTGCAACCGATCTCGAGCTCGTCGAAACGCGCGTCGAGGAAGCCCATGCCCAGCTTTACGCCGCGCAAAGCGCCGCCGACAGCAGCGAGGCGACATTCGTGCAGAAAATCGGCGCGCGCGCCGATGCGGCACTGGGCGCGCCCGGCACATTGCCGATGCCGGTCCACACGATCGAGGATGCCTATGCTTATGCAGAGGCGCATAGCCCGGTCATTCTGGCCGCGCACGAACGTGAACGCGTGTCGCGTGCGGCGGTCGCCGCCGCCCGGGCCAGCCTGTTGCCGCGCATCGATTTCCGCGCCCAGGCGCTGTATGGCAGCCAAAGCCCATACGACAATTACAGCCGCTATAACGAGCAGATCGCGGGCGTGGTGGTTACGGGCCCTATTTTTGAAAGCGGTATCCGCCGCTCGCAGATTTCCGATGCGATCGCCGCCAACGATTCCGACTGGCGCCTGATCGATGCGACCACCCGCGACACCCGTGCCGCGATTGCCGCATCGTGGAATGACTGGCTGGCACAGACCGCTTCGGCCGCGCGCTATGGCCATGCCGCGCTCGCCGCGCAGAAAGCCTATGACGGCGCGCTGATCCAGCAACGTGCGGGTCAGATCACCACATTCGATGTCCTGCAACTCGCGCTCGAAGTACTTACCGTGCGCAGCAGCGCCAACCAGGCGACCGCCGCCGTCACCACCGATGTCGCGCGGATCATGGCGCTGACCGGCGCGATGGAGCCGGGCGTCATGCTGCCCGGCCAGGCCACATACGACGACACCCGCCATCTCGACAAAGTGCGCCACAGCGACGATTTGCCGCTGATTACCCCGCTGCTGCGCGCGCTCGATACCCTTACCCTGCCCTCAAACCGCGCCCGCGCGAACCGCGACCCGGCAGAGGCCATCGCGGTGCCCGCCACAGCGTTGAGCGATCCGCCTGCACCAACGCTGACCGGCGGGACGCAGGGGCGGGAATAGGTTCGGCCGCATGGCCCGCGCGGCGCGTATAAAGAAAGCATAAATAATCTGGCACCCAGCGTTAAGCGGGCGTATTCGCGCGATCATGACCGAATCCTCCATACCCGACATCGGCGCGTCCAACCCCAGCCTGGCCGCCGCCACGATGTCCGATGCCGCCCTGATCGAAGCGACTTTACCCGATGAGGAACTGTCCGAGACAAGCGGCGCAGGCGCACATGGTCATGATTCCGCGCACAGCGACAGCCTGTCGACGCTCGCCATCGGCGCGATCGGCGTGGTGTTCGGCGATATCGGCACCAGTCCGCTGTATTCGTTGCGCGAAAGCTTTATCGGCGCGCACCCGCTCGCGGTCGATCCGGCGCATATCTATGGTGTGCTGTCGCTGATTTTCTGGACGATGACGCTGATCGTCACGATCAAATACGTGTTTGTCATCCTGCATGCCGACAACAAGGGCGAAGGCGGCAGCCTGGCCCTGCTCGCGCTCATCGGCCGGCGCATGGGGCCCAACCGGCTGACATCGCTGACCGTGTTGCTGGGCATTATCGCCACCGCACTGTTCTATGGCGATGCGATCATCACTCCGGCGATGTCGGTGCTGTCGGCGGTCGAAGGGCTGGAAATCGTTCAACCCGCCTTTGCCAGCCTGGTGCTGCCGATTTCGATCGTGATCCTGATCGGGCTGTTTGCAATCCAATCCTATGGCACCGCCGCCGTGGGAAAGCTGTTTGGCCCGGTCATGCTGCTCTATTTCGCGGTGATTGCGGTGCTGGGGGTTGTCGGCATCTGGCAGGCGCCCGAAATTCTTTGGGCGGTCAATCCGCTCTATGCCGTGCGTTTCTTTACACTCGACCCGATGCTGGCGTTTCTGGCGCTCGGCTCGGTAATTCTGGCCGTGACCGGGGCCGAAGCACTTTATGCCGATATGGGGCATTTTGGTCGCCGCGCGATCATGGTGTCGTGGCTGGCAGTCGCATTTCCCTGCCTGTTGCTCAATTACCTGGGCCAGTCGGCACTGCTGTTGCGCCATCCCAAACTGGTTGAAAACCCGTTTTTCCTGATGGCGCCCGACTGGGGCCGGCTGCCGCTGGTGATCCTGTCGACACTGGCCACGATCATCGCCAGCCAGGCGGTCATTTCGGGCGCCTATTCGATCTCGCAACAGGCTATCCAGCTCGGTTTCCTGCCGCGTATCCGCATTTTGCACACCAGCGCAAAGGCCGCCGGGCAGATCTATGTGCCATTGGTCAACTGGCTGCTGCTCGCGCTTGTCCTGCTGCTCGTGGTCGGGTTCAAATCGTCGAACAACCTGGCATCGGCCTATGGCATCGCGGTCACCGGCACGATGTTCATCACCGCCTGCATGCTGGGTATTCTGACTTTTGCAGTGTGGAAATGGCCACCGCTGCTGGCGGGCACGGTGACGGCGCTTTTCCTGATCGTCGACGGCGCGTATTTTGCGTCGAACGTCACCAAAATTCCCGATGGCGGCTGGTTCCCGCTGGCGATTGCGAGCGTGGTGTTCATCGTGCTGACCACCTGGGCAAAGGGGCGCCAGGTCTTGCGCGAACGGCTGGCCGAAGATTCGATGCCGTTCGACCTGTTTCTCAATTCGGTGTGCGAAAAAGTGCGCCGGGTGTCGGGCACTTCGGTGTTCCTGTCGTCGACCACAGAGGGCATTCCGCCCGCGCTGCTGCACAATCTGAAACACAACCACATCCTGCACGAACGCGTGGTGATCCTGACCGTCGAAACCGAAGGCGTGCCGCATATCCCGTCGGAATCGCGGCGCGTGGTCGAAGCGGTCGGCCACGGTTTCTATCGCATGATCATCCGCATCGGCTTCATGGACGAGGCCAATGTGCCCGCCGAACTGGCGCTGGAACAGCGTGCCGGCGGCCCGTTCAAGCCGATGGACACCAGCTATTTCCTCGCGCGCCAGACGCTGATCGCATCAAAGCGCCCGGGCATGGCGATATGGCGCGAAAAACTGTTCGCGTGGATGATCCGCAATGCCGAAAGCGCGATGCAGTTCTTTCGCCTGCCGACCAATCGCGTGATCGAACTGGGCAGCCAACTGGAGCTTTGATGCTCCGGCGGCAGGGCCGACTGGCCCCTGCCGCCGACGCCGATCACATATGGATCGGTTTGCCTGTTACCGCCATCGCAGCTTCCTTGATCGCTTCGGAATGCGTCGGATGGGCGTGGCAGGTATAGGCGATATCTTCGCTTGTCGCGCCGAATTCCATCGCCAGCGCCGCCTCGGCGATCATCGTGCCCGCAAGGGTGGCGATGATCCACACGCCCAGCACGCGGTCGGTCTTGGCATCGGCGATCACTTTGACAAAACCATCGGGTTCGCGGTTGGTCTTGGCACGACTGTTGGCCATCATCGGAAACTTGCCGACCTTGATCTCGCCCAGGCCTCGTGCGATTTCCTCGGTCAGGCCGACGCCGGCAAATTCGGGGTTGGTGTAGACAACGCCGGGGATCACGTCGTGGTTGACGATACCGGTCAGGCCCGCGATGTTTTCGGCCACCGCGATGCCTTCGTCCTCGGCCTTGTGCGCCAGCATCGGGCCGGGAATGACATCGCCGATCGCCCATACGCCATCGACGCTGGTACGGAAATCATGGTCGGTTTCGATCTGCCCGCGCGCATTGACCGCCAGGCCGATCGTATCGAGACCCAGCCCGTCGGTATATGGCCGTCGCCCGATCGCAACGAGCACGACATCGGCTTCGATCGTTTCCGCCGCGCCGCCCGCAGCAGGCTCCACAGTCAGCGTCGCTTTGCCGTCGCTGGCTTCGACCGCGGTGACTTTGGTTGAAAGCTTGAGCGCCATGCCCTGTTTCTTGAAGATCTTCGCGGCTTCCTTGCGGACGTCGCCGTCCATACCGGGCAGCAACTGGTCAAGGTATTCGATCACCGTGACTTGTGCGCCCAACCGGCGCCAGACCGATCCGAGTTCAAGCCCGATCACGCCGCCGCCGATCACCGCAAGGTGGCCCGGCACTTTGTCCAGCGCCAGCGCCCCGGTCGAATCGACAATCACGCCGCGATCGTTATCGACCGCGACACCAGGCAGCGGCGTTACCGAAGACCCGGTGGCGATCACGATGTGCTTTGCGCTGATTTTGGCATCGGCCACCACGACGGTGTGCGGATCGGCAAATGTCGCATAGCCTTTCAGCCATGTGACTTTGTTCTTCTTGAACAGGAATTCGATCCCGCCGGTCAGTTCGCGCACCGCCGTGGCTTTTTCGCCCTGCATCACGTCGAGGTCGAGTTCGACCCCGCTGGCCTTTACGCCAAACTTGGCCATCGTGCCGTTGGCGGCCTCGTCATACAATTCCGAACCGTGCAACAGCGCTTTCGAGGGAATGCACCCGACATTAAGGCAGGTCCCGCCCAGCGTTGCACGGCCATCGGCGCATGCGGTTTTCAAACCCAATTGCGCCGCGCGGATTGCCGCAACATACCCGCCGGGGCCAGAGCCGATGACCAGCACGTCGTAATCGTATTCAGCCATTGCATAAGTCCTTTGCGAGGCCAGCCCAGCACATATTGAGGGCCGGTCGCCAAAATTTTACAGGTCGATCAACAGGCGGGTTGGCTCTTCAATCGCTTCCTTGATCGTCTTGAGCGCGGTCACCGCTTCGCGTCCGTCGATCAGGCGGTGATCGTAAGACAGCGCGATGTACATCATCGGGCGGATCACGATCTGGCCACCGCGCACGACCGGGCGGTCTTCGATACGGTGCAAGCCGAGCACGGCCGACTGCGGCGGGTTGATGATCGGGGTGGACATCAATCCGCCGAACACGCCGCCGTTGGAGATGGTGAACGTGCCGCCCTTCATGTCCTCCATCGTCAACGCGCCATCGCGTGCTTTCTTGCCAAACCCGGCAATCGCCGATTCGATCCCGGCGAACGACAACTTGTCGCAATCGCGCACGACCGGCACGACCAGGCCGTTTGGCGCCGAGACCGCGATCGAGATATCGACGTAATCGTGATAGATGATTTCATCGCCTTCGATCCGGGCGTTGACCGACGGAATGTCTTTCAGCGCCAGCACCGATGCCTTGGCAAAAAACGACATGAAGCCCAGCTTGATGCCGTGCTTTTTCTCGAACGCATCCTTGAACTTGTCGCGCGCGCCCATCACCGCCGACATGTCGACGTCGTTGAACGTGGTCAGCAACGCGGCATTGTCCTGCGCGCTTTTCAACCGTTTGGCGATCGTCTGGCGCAGGCGCGTCATCTTGACGCGCTCTTCGTTGCGCGCGCCGGGCGTGGCAACGGTTGCGGGCACGGGCGCAGGAGCAGACACCGCCACCGCTACTGGCGTTGCGGCTTTGGCTTGCGCCGCCGAAAACACGTCTTCCTTGGTCAGGCGTCCACCGGCGCCGGTGCCTTTGACCGTGGCGGGGTCGATGCCGTATTCAAGCACGGCGCGGCGCACCGCTGGTGACAGCGCGGCAGCCTCGCCATCGGCCACAGGCTTTGCCGCTTCCACCGGAGCGGCGGCAACAGCCGCAGGCGCTGCAACAGGGGCAGGCGAAACGGAGGCGGGCGCCGCGACCGGCGCAGGCGCAGCGGCACCGCCGCTGGCTTCGATCCGCGCAAGCGCGGCGCCAACCAGCACGGTGTCGCCTTCCTTGACCAGGTAATCGCCCATGATGCCCGCCGCAGGGGCCGGCACGTCAACCGCGACTTTGTCGGTTTCCAGGCTGACGATCGGTTCGTCGAGGGCAACCGCTTCGCCCGGCTTCTTCAACCACTGACCGACTGTCGCTTCGCTAACGCTTTCACCCAGCGTCGGCACTTTGACTTCGATGGACATAAACAGGCTTTCTGTAAGGCGTAAGGTTGGAATTCAGAATATTCGAATGGCCGCTTCGCTCAGGCTTTTTTCTTGCGGCGGATCTCGTCACGCACCGACAGCGCCAGCGCATTGGCGACGAGCGCCGCCTGTTCATTCGCGTGCCGCTTGGCAATCCCGGTCGCGGGCGAGGCCCCCGCGGCACGCCCCGCATACCGCGCCCGCGCCACTTTGTGCTGGGCCGAAGCGAGCGCTTCCTCGATCAGGGGCTCGACAAAGAACCACGCGCCGTTGTTGCGCGGTTCTTCCTGGCACCAAACCACCTCTTCCAGGTTCGGCATATGCGCAAACCGTGCGGCCAGCGGTTCGCCGGGGAATGGATAGAGCTGCTCCACGCGGATGATCTGCGTGTCGGTGATGCCCTGTTGGGCGCGCGCTTCAAACAGATCATACGCGACTTTGCCGCTGCACAGGATGACTTTGCGCGTATCGGCATCGGCCGGCCCGCTGATGTCGGACAGGATGCGCTGGAAATGCCCTTCGCCGACGAATTCCGCCGCGTCCGATTTGGCCATCGGATGACGCAACAGGCTTTTGGGGGTCATGATGATCAGGGGCTTGCGGAACGAGCGATGCATCTGCCGGCGCAGCACATGGAAGTAATTCGCGGGCGTGGGTGATGTTGCACACTTGCAGGTTGTCTTCGGCACAAAGCTGCAGATACCGCTCCAACCGCGCCGAGGAGTGTTCCGGTCCCTGCCCTTCATAGCCGTGGGGCAGCAACATCACGAGGCCGTTGGCGCGCAGCCACTTGGCTTCGGATGCGGCTATATATTGATCGATGACGATCTGCGCGCCATTGGCGAAATCGCCGAATTGCGCTTCCCACAGCACCAAAGTTTTCGGATCGGCGCTGGCATAGCCGTATTCAAAGCCGAGTACGCCGTATTCCGACAGCGTGCTGTCGTGCACTTCAAACCGGCCATGGGGCAGCGTGGCGAGCGGGACATAGCGATGCTCGTCAAGCTGATCGACCCACACCGCGTGGCGCTGGCTGAACGTGCCGCGCCCCGAATCCTGGCCCGACAGGCGCACGTTGAAGCCTTCGGTCGCAAGACTGCCGTAGGCGAGCGCTTCGGCGGTTGCCCAGTCGAAGCCGGTGCCGGTCTTGAACATTTCGCGCTTGGCATCGATTACGCGGCCCAGCGTCTTGTGCACGGTCAGGTCATCGGGGATCGTGGTCAGCACGCGGCCCAGGCTGTCGAACAGCTTTGCATCGATGCCGGTGGGCACATTGCGCCGCGCGGTAACCGGGTCGGCGGGTTTGTTGAGCCCGCTCCAGCGCCCGCCAAACCAGTCGGCTTCGTTGGCTTTATAACTTTTCGACGCTTCGAATTCGTTTTCCAGCGTGGCGACGAACGCCTCTTCGGTCTGCGCTTTCCACGCGCCGTCGATCACGCCCTGCGCGACCAGGCGGTCGGCATAGACGGTGCTGATCGGCGGATGTTGGCGGATCTTGGCATACATCAGCGGCTGGGTGAAACTGGGCTCATCGCCTTCGTTGTGGCCGAAGCGGCGATAGCACCACATGTCCACGACAACATCGCGGCCGAATTTCTGGCGATAATCGATCGCCAGTTTGCATGCGAACGTCACGGTTTCGGGGTCATCGCCGTTGACATGAATGATCGGCGCCTGGACACCTTTGGCGACGTCCGACGGATAAGGCGATCCGCGCGAAAATTGCGGGCTGGTGGTGAAACCGATCTGGTTGTTGACCACGAAATGAATGCAACCGCCGGTGTTGTAGCCGCGTACGCCCGAAAAGCCGAAGCATTCCCACACGATACCCTGGCCCGCGAACGCAGCATCGCCGTGGATCAGCACGGGCAGCACCTGCTTGTGCTTGCCAGGGCCGATGTCGTCGCGAAACACTTGCTGCGCCGGGTTTTGCCAGCACCACCGGATCGACCGTTTCCAGGTGCGACGGGTTGGGTTGCAGGCTCATATGCACCTTGATGCCGTCGAATTCGCGGTCTGTGGACGTACCCAGATGGTATTTCACATCGCCCGATCCGCCGACGTCCTCGGGATTGGCAGTGCCGCCCGAAAACTCGTGGAAGATCACGCGGTACGGTTTGGCCATCACATTGGCGAGCACGTTCAACCGGCCCCGATGCGACATGCCGGTGATGATTTCGCGCACGCCCAGCTGGCCGCC
>CAMQQG010000030.1:0-59266 GCA_947034895.1 Rhytidiadelphus loreus
TTTGGCCTACACGGTGCCGGTGGGCAGCTACGGCGTCACCCTCACCAGCTTCGCCGAAGCGGCCATCCCGGCCGACATACGCGTCGACAGCGAGGCCGACAGCAGCGCAGTCGCCGACCTGTCGCTCTCGGTCACGGCCGACGCGCCGCCGGTGCCGGTGCCGGTGCCGGCCGTGCCGGAGCCGGCGACATGGGGGCTGATGCTGTTCGGCATCGGTGCGGGTCGGCATGGCGCACCGGTGGCGCCGCCTCTCCACGTGACGGCTCGCTCTGAGTCAGCGACCAGATCCGCGCTCTGTTTCGGCCGACGGCGCCGACGAGCCCGCCGCTGCTGCCGAGAACCAGGAAGGGTCAAGATCACCCCGTCACCTTTGCCCAGAGAAATCCTGGCTAGCCAACACTCGGGCATCTTCTGATCAGCGACGCGAGCTTCAAGGCCGACCGCCAGCTCGTCTACCAGACCCCCGGCTTCACCGAGGTCTTCGGCTTCGACGAGGTGAGATACCGAGGCATCGCCAAGAGCCACCACGGCTATGCGCGAACTTCGCTTTGGTCAACCTCTACCAGCACCGCAAACGGCTGGCGGGGCATAGGGCATAGGGCATCGCAGGCACCGAGTTTACGGAGCCGCGCCAACCCCCTTCGGCGCGACCCGCCGCGCCGCGGCGAGGTAGCGCGCTGCCGCCAGGTTGACCGCCAGGGCACTCGCGACCGACAGCAAGAGCGTCCAGCCGAGAGGAAGCGGTATGACGCTGACGGCGAACACCACCCCGAACGCGATGCGACCGAACAGCCCCGCCATGCAGCCGCGCAGGAACTGCCGAACCGCTACCTGCCCGCCGATGGCGTGCTCGGCGGCAGCAACCGCCAGGCCTCACCACGGGCAGCGAGGACAGCATGCCTGCTGCGAAGACGCCGAGTCCGGGTCCGGCGAGCGACAAGTTGGCGCTGAAGCCACCCGCCATCGCGGCGGTGAAGGCGGTCGAGGGCGAGCGCGCGGCGGCAGTCGCCCGACGGCGGTTCGCGGGCGGCCAGGTCATCCACGCCAGTGCGCAGCCGGCCAGCGACAACACCGTGGCCGCCAGCAGATACCGGCTCGCTGCCAGCGACGGCACGGCCAGGGCCAGCGCGGCGATGCCGCCGCAGGCCAGTGCGGCAGGCGCACGCCGGCCCCGCTGCGCCGCATGCGCATAGCCCCAGATGAAGGCGGCGAGCACGACGCAGCCCGCGACCGCCGCCACCGCGGCATGGGCAGCGAAGCCGACGCCGCGGTCCCATGCCAACCAGCCCAATGCCGGAGCGGTGATGATCGGCAGACCGGAGACGAGGCCCGCAACGCCTCGCCCCCAACGCTCCGCCAGCGTCAGCACCAACGCCACCGAACCCATCGTCAACGCACTCTTCAGGAACCACTCCCATCACGCCTCCCGCGGTTGCAGAGTAAGCGTTCCGCGAACGACACCCTTGCGTCGATGAAGCCGACGTGTTGCGGGCGTTAATGTGGAAGACATTCTCCGGCGGACGCGACGACGCCTGGCCTGAAGCTGGCCCGTAAGTTGGAGGGGAGCGGGTTTAGGGATCAGGCGGCTGCTGGGTCGGGCATGAAGCCGTGTTTGCGCAGCATCTTGATCCAGCGAGGAGCGTTTTTGGCAACGCTCAGCGCTTCGTAGTCGACGCTCCTGTCTTGGTAGTGGGTGCCATTGGCCAGCATGGCGTAGAGGGTTCGCAGCATCTTGTGGGCAATCGCGACGATGGACTTCTTGTGGCCCTTGCGGATGTTGAGGGCATCGAATTTGTCTTTCAGGGCGCAACGAGTGCGAGCCGCCGCCTGCGCGAACTCGCACAGCCAGCCGCCGCACCCAGGCGTTGCCTTTGCGGATTCGTCCGGTCTTGCGTTTGCCTGCACTCTCGTTGTTGCCCGGACAGATACCCACCCAGGATGCCAGCCGCTCGGCACTGCCGAAGACGGTCATGTCGGCGCCGATTTCCACCAGCAGCATCGCCGCGCCCTGGATGTCGATGCCGGGCAGGGTCTGCAGCAAGTTGAGTTGCGGCTGCCACGCGCGCAGGCCATCGAGCAGGTACTGATCCATGCGGGCCACGCGCTGCTCGATCTGCTCGATGTGCTGCATGATCTCCTCGGCCACGAAGCGGTGCACCGCGCTGAACTGCTCGGTGCTCAGGGCTTCGAACAGGTCTTCTCGGCTGGCTCGCAGACGACCCTTTTGATCCAACACCTCGTGCATGGGCCGGCCTGCGATGAGGGCCTTGACCATGGTCCGCGCACTCGCAACGTGAACGTCGCTGACCACCACGTTGATGCGTATCCCGGCATCCACCAGCACCTTGTGCAGCCGGTTCTTCTCGGCGCTGCACATGCCGACGAGCTTTTGCCGCTGACGCGCCACCAGCCGAAGCTGGCGGAAGTCCACCGGCGGGATGAACGAGGCCCGCAGCAGTCCGGCTCGCGCCAAGGTGGCCAGCCACTGCGCGTCGGCCATGTCGGTCTTGCGACCGGGCACGGCCTTGACGTGACGCGCGTTGACCACCCAGGCAATGATGCCCACCGCCTCCAGCGCCGCAAACGGGCTCTTCCAGTACACGCCCGTGCTCTCCATGACGACAACCTCGGGCGCGATCTCCAGAGACCACTGCGCCAAGGCGCGGCGGTCACGTTTGAAGGCGCCGAAATCACGCTTGGTGACTTCCACCCGACCGTCGTCATGTTCGACCACGGCGCACGCCGTGATCTTGGCCTGGTGTACGTCGAGCGCAATCACGCGCTTGTGCATCGGGGTCAAATCCATTGCCGGGCTCCTGCAGCTTGAATCACAATCACAAGCGTGCGAGGCAGCGCAGGTGCCGCCGACCAACGGCCTGCCGGGCAAGCCCGGCGGCTCTCTTTAATGTGGGCTGTCAAGCGCACCCAGACCCATACGGGACTGGACACGCCCGCAGGCAATCCTGGGTACGAGTGGTCGGCGGCGGGTCAAGTTAGGTATCGCGGTCACGATGCCATCAAAAATTTGACCGACCTCTACCCGCGCTGCCCCGCACACCCCACAGTCTTCCATGATCCGGGGTGCGTCACCAGACTCATGAAAGTTAGGGGAAGTCTGCAAGATCGCGGATATTCGTTGTTGCTGTCCCATATCTGGCCTATGGTGAAACGATCAGGTTGGTCTCAACTTGGCCGACCAAGCTGGCGTTGTAGTGCACCCAGACGATTCGCCCGGTGATGCCGGTCGAGGTTCGGGTCACATACACATAAACCTGCGTTGCCGCGCTGGCGCCGGCCTCGCCAACAAAAGGATAGATCTTGTAACCCCCGGTACTCCGTGCTCGAGCCGGCTACCGGCAAAAGTGGAATCGTGTCGTTGAAGACGGCGACGTTGGTGAAGCAGGGGTTGGCGAGGATCGTCTGCGTGATGCCGCCCTGGAAGTCGAACGCCGACTCGGTAGGCGACAGGCGCACTGTCCACGGCCCCGACACAGACAGCGTCACGCCGCTGCAGTAGCGGTACGACATCGGCGCCGATCCGCTCAGTGTGCCGCGATACCCGCCCTGCACGGTGACGATGGTTGTTGTCTTCTCGTGCGTCACGCCGTTCTCGAAGGTGAGCGTCACGGTGCCTGGCTGGCGTGGCGAGAACAGCGCGACGTCCGGGTAGTGGGATCCGGGCAGCGGACCTCTCAGCACGCTGTCGTCGCTAGATTTCCAACTTGAGCCTGCGGCCGACACGACGTCCCGGCCGGCGCTGTCCTTCAGCTTGAATTCCGACGGCTCCAGCACCTGCAGCCGGGGGTCGGCCGGAGAGATTAGCGGCGCCACCACGCTGACCGGAAGATGCCCGACTGCGCCGGTGATCGGATCGAGCACCTCGACCGCGCTCTCCCCGAGCGCCTTCGCCGTCGCGATAGCTTGGCCGGCGTCGTCGCCAAGCTGCAGCACCGTATCGCCTTCAGCCACGGCGTAGTGCAGGCCGGCTGGAGTGCCTGTCGGCTCGTCGTCGGCGCCCAACGTCTTGAGGGTGTCCCCTTCCCCCGGCCGCACCACCGTGCCCTTGGTTACCACCTGGACGCTCGGCTCGAAGACGAAGCGCTTGGCGCAGTTCCGGATCGCGCCGCCGGCATCGCGGCAGATGCCGAGGGTGAAGGGCCCAGTGTTCCAGTAGCCCCCGGCCAACGCGATCTGCGAAGGCACCGTGTAGGCGTTGTAGACGCCTGCGGTCTTCGAGAGCAGGCTGAACATCGAGGCCAGCGGCTTGATAAAGATCGCCAGCGGCGCCGCCTTGGTGATCGGGCAGGCCGCCATGACCTCTGTGATGTTCTCGACCGTCATCTGCGACTTGAAAGCTTCGGCCGCCGACAGGCCGCTATAAATGCGGTAGTTCGCCGTAAGCATTACCTCCGCCTGGGTCTTGATGATCTGCTCGCTGCAGCCCGCAGGCTGCCAGAGCGTAAAGCCGATCGATACCGTCCTCGCGACGATGTCGGAAAGGGTCTCGATCCGCGAGGCCTCGTCCTGTTGGATCGTCAGGTTGAACGACTTGCCGCCGGCGGCGGTCAGGAAGGTCGGCTTGAACCCGGCCAAGAGACTGCCGGGGTTGCTGCCGAGCAGCCACCACGGGTTAATCTTGCCGAGCAGCACCGGCAACAGGGTGGTCGGTGGCAGCACCTCTGTTCCGAGCGACGGACCATCGCTGTCGGTGGCCAGCGCCGACCAGGCGATCGGCATGCTGTTGAGGACGTCGACTCCGGCGGCGGTGCCGTCGGTTACGCCAACCGGCAACTCGACCGGTTGCGCCGGCCAGGAAATCACCTTGTAGGGTAGCCCACCAAAGCCGACGTTCGGTGCCAGCGCAAGCGGCCGGACCCGCGTCGCGGCCGTTGACGCCCGGGGAAGGGCTCCCGCATCGATCGCACTCATCACCTGGGCGACGACGGCGACCAAGGCATTGCCGACGGCCACCGAGTTCGCCGGCGCGACGTTGTCGATCGCCGCGCGCCGCAGTGCTTCGACGAGTGCCGCATATCCGGGCACTGCACGAATGACGGTGTCGCCACCCACCGACGTGGCGGCAGGCTTGGTTGCGCCCATCATCAGACGCACGAGCGCGGTCGCGGTCGAGTCGAGGCTGAGCGTGGTCGCGCTTGAGCGTGCCAGGGCGGCGAGACGCACGTTGCCGGTGGCATCGAGCGCCAGCAGCATGGTTTCCCCATCGCTGCCGAGCGCCGGCAGCTCGATGCCATTGCCGACACTGCCTTCGCCCTGCGGCGAAAGCACCTGGACCACGGCCGCGGCAACAGCGGCCGGGACGGCAGGGTCGATGGCGACGGTGGTCTGCATGTTGGTGCGGTGGATCGACCAGTGGAATTGGGTGGCGTCGAAGGCGATCAGCCGATCCTGTTCGATGGTCACGGTGTCGGTTGGCGTGACAGTCGTGCCCGCCGCGACGTCGCCGAGGGACACATTGCCGTCGACGATGGTGGTGCCCGCCGGTACCGAGTCGAGGCTCAGGACGACGCCGCTGGCGTTGGCGCCGCTGTTCGTTACCGAGACACTGAAGGTGTATTGCCAGCGGGTGCGTGCGAGCCGGCGTTCCCCTACCTTCGTCATTGCGGTGATGACGATGGGCTCGCTGGCGTCGTTCCTCTGTACTTCGAGCGTCTTCGCTGGAGTGGCGGCGACTTCGGCGGATGGCGCTGCACCGCTCGTGGCATCGCTTGTGCCGCCGCAGGCGACGAGCGCAAGTGCCGCGACACTCGCCAGCAGCCATGAGGCCAGAGCGGCAGTTGGCTCCTGCATGGATGGCGCAGCAGATTTCATGCGCGCACGTTCTTCCGTTTTAGGCGGAAGGCCGCCAGGCCAACGAGCATTAAGGCATAGGTCGAGGGCTCGGGGACGGCGCTGATTAGCGGCATCGTCAATCCGGCATAGACGACCGTAAAGTTGCTCGAATCGACCAGCTCGAAGCGCTGCGCTTTGGGAGTGCCCTTGCCGAGGAACGAGAATGATGCGCTGAAGCCGGCGGTCGAGCTGGCGGCGGGAACTGCACCGTCAAGGCGCAGGGCATCGTAGTAGCCGGCAGCTGGCAGACCCGGGTCGGGCTGGATTGCCAGAGCGTCCCAGCCGGCCGGTGCGTTGAGGACCGCGATGTCGCTGAATAAGCCGCTTTCGAAGTAAACGGTGAACTCGTCGAAGGCGAACTGTGGCCCGTCGTTGACCAGGGTGTAGTCGATCTGCCAGTTGGTGCCGCTGAGAAAGATGGCGGTGGTGTCCAGACGAGCGGCGGCGGCCGGCCAAGCACCGGCCAAGGCCGTCGAGACAGCGAGCACGCGGCACGCTAGGCGCGCCGACTTCGAGCGATTCATGTGACTCTCCCGTAGATTCGCCCGTGCGTCGCCCGGTTGGCAAGGCGAAATGGTCGGCGAACAAATGGGTCACTGTGCCGAGGGCTTCGCGCGGCGTCATCACCCAAACGGATGAGAACGAGAAAAAGATATTGGTGTCGATGCGCCTAAGTTTGAACGAGTGGCTTAAGGCGACAGGAATCGCCCTAACTTTCATGAGTCTGGCGACGCACCCCGGATCATGGAAGACTGTGGAGTGTGCGGGGCGGCGCGGGTAGAGGTCGGTCAAATTTTTGATGGCATCGTGACCGCGATACCTAACTTGACCCGCCGCCGACCACTCGTACCCAGGATTGACTGCGGGCGTGTCCAGTCCCGTATGGGTCTGGGTGCGCTTGACAGCCCACCGTAAAGATAGTGCGACGAAGCAATACGACCCCTACCCCATGACCCAAGGCGATGGGGCGAGCCGAAACGCTGGTGATCGGAGAGGTGCGCGCTGCTATGGCAAGTGGATCGGCTCACTGCTTGCGTCAGCTATTCGGCAGACGCAGCCTGTTTACGGTAAGTGCTCGATGGCAACAATCGGGGGTACGAGGAACCGATCCCTGTCAAATTAATGTTCGTGCTTGAAAGCTCCAAAATATTGACCGACATCTGCTTTGCCGCAGCGCGCAGGGCGGATCTTTCATGATCAGGGGTGGCGCTGGCAAGCCCCATGACAATTAATGTGGGCTGTCAAGCGCATCCAGCCCGCAGAGGACTGGACAACGCTCGCAGGCAATCCTGGGTACGAGTGGTCGGCGGCAGGTCAAGTTAGGTACCGCGGTCACGATGCCATCAAAAATTTGACCGACCTCTAGCCGCGCTGCCCCGCACACCCCACAGTCTTCCATCATCCGGGGTGCGTCGCCAGACTCATGAAAGTTAGGCGGCGACGGTGACGGCGTCCGGGGCGGCGATCGGCGACGGGATGTCGACGCCGGTTGCGGGCGCTTGCCAGTTGTGCGGCAGAAGTTGCGCGAGGTCGCGGTTCTTCAGCGTGGGCAGTCGCTCGAACACGTCCTTGAGGTAGGCCCACGGATCGTGTCCGTTGAGCTTGGCCGACTCGATCAAGCTCAGGATATTGCTGGCACGCTCGCCGGCCTCCTGCGATCCAACGAATAGCCAATTTTTTCGACCGATGGCCAGCGGACGCATCGAATTCTCGGCCGCGTTGTTGTCGATCGGCACATTGCCGTCGTCCAGGAAGCGCCTCAGCGCTGTCCAATTGCTCAGCGAATAGTCGATCGCCTTGGCAGTGGCGTCCGCCTTGGCCAGCAACTTGCGTTTGTCCGTGAGCCAGGAATGCAGCGCCTGGACGATGGGCCTGGAGCGCTGCTGTCGAACCTCTTTCCTCGCATCGGGCGGGTGCCCCCGGACTTCGCGCTCGATCTCGTACAACTGGCCGATCAGCGTGACCGCCTGCCCAGCGATCTCGCTGCCGGTGTGCTGGTGGGCTTCGAAGAGCTTTCGTCTCGCGTGCGCCCAGCAAAGCGCCGCGGTCACGCCGCCTCGGTGCAGCGCGTGATATCCCGAGTAATCGTCGGTGACCAGCGTTGCGTCGAACTTGGCCAACACGCGCCGTGGATGCTCGCCCGAGCGGTCTTTGCAGAAGTCGTAGTAGACCGCGCGCTGCGCCACGAAGTTGGTCGTGCGGTAGACCCACACATAGGCTTTCTTCGTCTTGCCTTTGCCGGGTGCGAGCAGCGACACCGGTGTCTCGTCGACGTGGATCACGGCGTGGCTGAGGATGAATTCCTTGAGCGCGTCCACCAGCGGTGCCAGGCGCACGCCGCAGATGCCCAGCCACTGCGCCATGCTCGAGCGCGGGATGTGCACGCCCGAGCGCGCATAGATCTCGCTCTGGCGGTACAGCGGCAGGTGATCGTCGAGCTTGGCCACGGCGACCTGGGCCAGCAGGCCGGGAGCCGGGATGCCCTTGTCGATCATCTGCGCGGGCATCGGCGCGGCCTGGACCGTCTGGCAGCACGCGCAGGCGTATTTGCCGCGGATATGACGCAGCACGAAGAACTGAGCGGGGACGCAGTCGAGCTGCTCGCTGACCTCCTCGCCGATGCGCTTGAGCGCCTCGCCGCAGGCGCAGTGCGTCTGGGCAGTCTCGTGGTGACGCTCGACGCGCGGCAGGCTCGCGGGCAGCGCCTGGCGCACTGCCTGACGCTTGGGCGCCGGCGCAGCGGGCGCCACGGGCGGTGCCTTGACCTCTTGCTGTGCGGCGATGTCCTCGAGCAGCGTGTCGGCCAAGATGGCGTCGAAGAGCACCGCCTGCGTCGTCGCCTCCAGGCTCTCGCTGGACGTGCCGAAGCGCCAGCGCTTCAGCCGTGCGACCTCGAAGTTCAGCGCCTCGTTGCGGGTCTTCTCGAACTTCAGCTCGGCTTGGAGCCGCTCGATCAGTTGGCGTGCCACGAGCACCGACTCGCCAGCATCGGCGGATGAACCGGAGGCGGCCTCGGGTGGGGTCTGTGGCGTGTCTTCGAGCATGGCCGCCATCATCCCTCGCGCACGCGCGCGAGGCAATGCAGACATTCGCCAATGGACAGCGGCGCAAATATCTTGGTCGAATTCGGCCCATCAGTTCACCGTGATCAGTTCACCGTGATCCGTTGCGGCTTGGGCGCGCTCAGCCGTTGCCACGGCAGGCCGGCGACGAGCCAGTCGAACTCCTCGCGCGTGAGTTCGACAACGCCCGCGTCATCTCGCGGCCACGCAAACCCGCCCGCCTGCAGGCGCCGGGTGCAAAGCCACATGCCGACGCCGTCGTAGACCAGCACCTTCAGCCGGTCGGCACGCCGGTTGGCGAACACGTAGGCGTGATGCGCCTGGGCACCGTGCGCAAAGCCACGCAAGACCTGCGCGAGCAGCCGGTCGATGCCGCCTCGCAGGTCGCTCGCGCCGAGCGCCAGCCAGATCATCTCGATGCGAATCATCGGCCGACCTCACGCAGCCAACTTGCAAGCTCATGGGTGTGCGTGACAGGCCAATGCAAATCCACGCGTGTGGCGCCAACCTGCAGCTCGACACGCACCGTCGCGGCCACAGCAGGCGGCACGCGCGCGGCAACGAAGCCACTCGCCTTGGGCGAGGTCACAGACGCAGGCGCCGATACCCCATCGAGCCGCGCCCGCCAGCGCTGCGCGTGTGCACACCAGCTCGCGAGCGCCTTCAACGGCACACCGTTGACTTCGGCCCATTCCTTCGCCTTCACCCCCGACGCCTGATACGCCGCCACCTGTCCCAGGCACCGCTCCATCCGCTCTCGATCCATGCTCCCCCCCGTCCGCTGATATCTCGGACCCAAGGCTCTCAGCTTCGTCGGCTATGCGGAAGATGGGTTGCCGGAACGCTTACGGACCATCAGCCACGATGTCGAGGTGGCTGAACAAGGTCGGACGGCTTTTTCGCGACGTCATCACCGGCGGTTGCGGCGTGGCGCCTTTCCCAGCGTGCCCGAACTGGAGACGGCGATTACACGGATACGTCGCGCCTCACAACGTCAGTCCCAAGCCGCCTGCGAAAACAGCATACAAAAAGCGATTCCACAACGCTGATATGCGAGTTGCCTCAGTCTCACGCAGCGGGCTCGATGCTGCACGAGAGGCCGACTAGACCTTGTTGGTGCTCGGTCGGCTCGAACCTCTTTTATTCTTGCTTGCGGTGGCCTGCAAATCTACAGTGCGGAACGTCACAGAAACGCGGCGACCACGCAGCCCCGTCGCTTCCTTCACTCGTTTGGGAATCTCATGCGTCCACTCACTCCGCGACGCACCATCCAGGACGGCAGCGCTTCGTCGTGGAAGGATAAGGTCGCGTTTGTCTCCTGAGGGACTTCGAAAGATCATCGACCAAGACTCGTGAAGGCTGATTGTGACGATGGCACCTCGGAAGCAATTTGCGCAGTCGATGTGCTTGGCGATGCCCTGGCTGCCGACATATTCGTTGACGATTACCTGGTCCGGCAGTTCATGAATCAGCCGATACTTCAACAGCCGACGCGCAAGCTCGCTCGCCCATTCCGGCAAGGCTCCCAGCCGGGTGCCGGGTTCGACCCTTCGCGCTTTGTAGTCGTACTTCCACCCGTAGTGCTGAACACGCCTGGACAAGCCTGTCGACCAAGGCGAGCTGTCGATGACTTCGAGCAGTTCTTTTTCCTCAGCAGGGGAAATGAAGTCATCGACCAGTTGCAAACCGGGCGGGGCATCCCGCGAGGCAGACTTTTTCGCCATGACGGGCGCTGGCGGCACCGAGGAAACAGCCAGACCGGTCTGGCGCGCTGACCTTGGCGGCTCCGGCAATGGTCCATTGATGCTGCCTAGCGCGATCCACTCCCGGAAAGTCGTGACTTCGAGTTCGTCGACCACGTCGGCAGCATCACTGAGAATGAAGCTCAACGGACCTTTGATGAGCAACTCGCGCCCGCTTGGGGCGACGGCACAGGCCCCTTCCCCGAAATATTGAACGCTTGTGTCTCGAACGATGAGGCAGCGGCGGACACATGACGGATTGATGCGTCGCGCCAGGTCCATCGCCTGAAGCCTGCTGTCTCCGCTGGTCAAGTCAGCCCGAAACCACCGACCGCGGCTGCTTGCCGATCTCTCGGCCCATGGACCATCGGTCGAGAGCAAATGGATCCGTTCTTCATCAACTGTCCAGCGCAAAGGTTCGGTGGGCTCATTCGGCCAGGGAGCGGTCGCCTCGCGCGCACTCAGCTTCCAGGTGCGCAAGGCAAGCAGCCACCTTGCTGCGGCCAGCCCTCTGAACCGAGGCTCAAGGTCACGGTAGCCGCATAAAAAACCACTTAGCGTCGCCCCTGTCCACCACACGCCAGGCGGCATAGCAGGCAAGTCGTCCTTCCAACTCGCAAATCGCTCTGGGGACGGACGAAGCAGTACGAGTTGCAGGGTCAAGCCGAGCGGATCTCGAGCGCCTCGGTTGACGTCCACTGTTTGCCGGTCTTGAAGAATCGCGCGCGTCTCCGTGACCAGTTCCTCAACGGCTCGAGGGTCGCCGGTGATTTCACTCACGCGAGCCTGGATCGCGTCCAAGATCTCGTGCGGGCGCCATCCCTGGCGCACGTTGATCCTGCCGAAGCTCTCGAGGACTGCGGTCCATAGCGGCGATGTCTGTTCCTGAGGCTCCGGGGTTCTCCATGGCGGAGCCTTCCACCAGGGCGCCTTCACGTGGTCGGCGACCTCTGCCGCCGCACGCGACGAGAGCGAACTGCAAAGAAGATCGAGCCACGGGTCTATCGCCGGGACCGCCCATGCAGCCATCGCGGCAGCGCCTCGGAACGCGTTCCACAGCGCGGGGGGGCGCAGCAGTACTGGAGGTCGAGGCGCTCCGTCACACGGAGGCCGGATGGCGACCCGTGCCGTACCGATCGGTTGCTTCGGGAGTTCGACGTTGGAGAACCCCTTTGCCATGGCGAGAAGGCGCTCTCGTTCTGATTGCGTGGCCACCGAGAACGATTCCACCGCGAAGAGGGGGAGAGGCCCCGGCCACATCACCTCATCGTGTTGGGCTGAGAGCTCTCTCAACCCCACCCTGACCCAACTTCCACCCCCAATGTGCGCCGCCACGTCGATTGCAGGCAACGATTCAGGAAGAATCCAAACTGTGACCGCAATGCGTCCTTCCTCCAAAGAATGACCACAACTTGCACCGACGCCGAGGCGCATTGCTTCAGCTTGGTCGTCTGCAGGAGAACACCACTCGTCAGCCAGAAAACTCAACCACTCCCGGTGATCCAACGTGACGGCGAGCCGCAGTGAACTCGCACTCTTTTTAATCGGTGCAGCACGTGGCCGTTCTTCCTGCTCTTCTGGCGCGAGCAGGCTCATCTGGGAAGAGGTAGATGCATTCATCGCTCGAGAAGGTCGGCCGCTGGAAGGCTCTCTATCTGATGGGGTGCCAACGGCGTGGGACCGTTTACCAGGACGAGCGTATCCCGAGCGCGGGCGCACAACATGTACATGCGCCGGAAGGCGTCCGTTCCGACACATGGCAAGGACCGTGAGAGGTCTTGCAGATAGACGGTGTCGAACTCCAGTCCAATAACCGACTCGCTGGTCACGACCGTGACACCGGGCTCAAGCAACCGGATAGCGTTGGCCATACCTGCCTCGGAGCTCGTGTAGCCATCAACGCGGGCGCCTGCTGGCAACGCCTGGCTCAAGAGATCGCGCAGGCGCGTCACGTCGCTCTGTTGACGGACAACGACACCGATTACTTCTCGGCGATTTCGGTAACGCGCGGCAACCTGCTGGGAAACCTCACTCCATGTGGTGATGGCGATCAACCTGGGAAGCTCGCCGCCTCTCGGCCGCCTGACGATCGCGGGGGGCAGGACCTGCGACCGGTGAAAGTGCTCGGCAACCGCCGCGATTTCCACTGTGTTCCGATGGTTCTCCTGCAACCGAACGGGAGCGGGCAACCCTGCAGTGCAGATATCTGCGAGTGATGAGCGCAGTGGGTCTGTCGTTTGATCCTCGTCGGCAAATACGGTGATCGTCTGCGACGCGAAACGGGCGGCCCACCTGAAAAAGCCGCTTGGCAGGTTCTGCCCTTCGTCGACGACCAGATGATCGATCTGTGGCGCGGCGGCCGCAGCAGCGTATTCGGCAAAGATGGCGTCCCAATCGTATTGGAATGGCTTTGGCTCTGGTGCATTCCTTCCAAATTGGTCGTAATAGGTCTTGGCAACAAACGCGTTCATCGTCTTAGCACGAATGGTGCGGTCGCCGAGTTGAGCCGCCAGCACAGCCAGCATTCGGTTGCGCGTGACGAGTACGACCGAGTGTCCGAGATTCTGAAGAAATTTGGCGCGCAAGACAGCCAGGCTCGTCTTCCCAGACCCGGGCGGCCCTACGACAAACAAATTCCCAGCAGGATCGTGCTCGTAGACAACCAGCTGCTCCGGAATCAAGTCGTCTAGATTGGGCAGCTTCATCGTTCGACCTTCCCGATGCTGATCGTCATTTGCGCAGGCCTGAACAGCAGCGCATAGTGGATGGCCTTCGGCTCCTTGCTCGTGGCATCGAAACGTTCCACGTCGTCGACCACGACGCTAAAGCCTCCACGCAGCAGCGCATCCCTGAACGCGGGGAACCTCGCCGTGGCATTGGCGTTGGCGCTGTTGGTATAGAGAACGGCAGCAGGCCCAGACCCGATGCGAGCAATCGCGTTCAGTACTGCTGCAACCAACGCATCGACCTGTAGCGTGGGGCTCGCAAGCAGATAGGACGCCACAACGACGGTCAGCTCACCACGAACCGGCCCAAAATTGATTTCATCCAATGCGGTGCCAAACCAGACGGACGTGGCCTTGTGGAGGGCACCACCCTTGTTGGCACTGTCGGCCAGCTGGCGGCCCAACCGAAGCATTGCCAGTGAACGATCCACGCCGAAGTAGCGGAATGGCTGTTCGGGCCCGAGGACGGCGGCCAGGGACAAACCGGCAGTGAACGGCCCGCAACCGAGGTCAACGACTGCCGGTCGCGTGGCGCGCCCTCGTTCCTTGAACAGTTGCCCAAAGGCATGATGCAGCTCCTCGAGGTGTCGGACTTGGTTGTACCTGGCGTAGAGAAGCACCCGGTCTTCGCCAGACAGTTTGCCAACGGGCGCGTCAAAGTCTGCCTGACCGCCAGCGATCACATCCCAGAAGATAGCGTTGCGCGGCCAACCCAGAAACGCGGTGGCGCTGGTCCTTGCGTCTTGGTCGATGCGCCGGGCCACTTCGGCCTCGAACAGAGTCATCAGCCACTCGGGGAGCATCGTCATGAGGTCCTCGGGTTGTAGACGCTAAGGGCGCTGTACCTTACTGCACTGCCGTGTGGAACTGCGCCGCGGCGTCTAATCAGCACGGCACCCCAGCTGTAATTTTATACAGGTTTTCACGTTCTTCGTCCAGATTCACGACTGCACTTCAGCGCACGGAAGCGCCTGAAAGACTCGTTGCCGATCGATTTGCGCCATCGGCGTCGCGGCTATGGCATCGAGCCCGACCATGAGGCAAGGAATTTTGGGGACGGGCAAACGGGAGGTCGAGAGCGTTATGCACTCGGCTCCGGCGCCAACAAGCTGCACGAACACCTAAACGCTGCGTTCATCGGCGAAAGGGCGCTTGGCTTGGCACGGGCCAGCCCGCGCCGCGACGCTACCCGCAGGGCGGATCGTCTATTGCCGTCGATCAAATCCACCCCTTTGGCGCGAACAGGTGCCTGCGCAACAAGTTGCGGAGGGCATCGTCGGCGGCGCCGGACGGTTAGCAGGCAAGAGGCCATCATCGCTGGTGCGCCCGGCTGGGATCGAACCAGCAACCCCTGGCTTCGGAGGCCAGTACTCTATCCATTGAGCTACGGACGCGAAGGCGGCATTCTATCAGCGTCGACTCGCGCACCGACAGGCCGCCCCGGAGCCCCCGCCTATACTTCCCGGGCGGTGCGCAAGGCGTCGGGCAGAAGCGAGCGACCGGGCGAATCTCGCGTTTGCGGCGCCTGCACCGGACTTGACGCCCGCACCTTCGCCGCGACCGATCCGCTTTCGAGGACCCCATGACCGACGTCTCCCCCCCGCACGATCACGATGGCCCGCACGAGGGTCCCATCAAGACGCCCCGGCAGCTGATTCTTGCGGTGTTCTTCTCGTTCGTGATTCCGATCGCCATCATCGTGCTGCTGGTGGTGTACGTCGGCAGCCACCACCGGCCCGCGGCCGGCAGCGACGCGATGACGCCGGAGGCCACCCAAACGCGCATCGCGCCGGTCGGCATGGTGCAGGTCAAGGACGCGTCGGATGTGACGACGCTGAAGACCGGCGAGCAGGTCTTCGGCGCCCAATGCACCACCTGCCACACCGCCGGGATGCTGGGCGCCCCGAAATTCGGCGATGCGGCGGCCTGGGCGCCGCGCATCGCGACCGGCTACGACGCCCTGCTTCATTCGGCACTCGCGGGCAAAGGCAACATGCCGAAACAGGGCGGCGGCGATTACACCGATTTCGAGATCGGTCGCGCCGTCGTCTACATGGCCAACAAGGGCGGTGCCCATTTCGAACCGCCGGCGGCGCCCGTGGCCGGCGCGTCGGCGCCGGAAGCGGCCGTCGCTGCAGTCGCAGCCCCTCCTGCCGCCGAGGCGGCGCCGGCCTCGGCGACAGCCGAATCGACTGCGCCGGTCGTCGTCGCTGCGGCCGAGCCGGCGAAAGCGGATGCGGCAGGTGCCGCGCCGGCGCTCTACAACCAGATTTGCCAGGCCTGCCATGCGCTCGGCGTCGCCGGTGCGCCCAAGCTCGGCGACAAGGCCGCCTGGGCGCCACGCATCGTGCAAGGCATCGACGGCCTGACCGCCAGCGCGATCAAAGGCAAGGGATTGATGCCGCCCCGCGGCGGTTCGGGTGCGTCGGATGCCGACATCAAGGCGGTCGTGACCTACTTCGTCAACAGCGCCAAGTAGTTTCGCCTCAGCGACCTGGCGCTTCAGGCCGCAGACAGTAGCCGAAGCGCTCGGGGAGCTTGTGAAACAGCGCCGCCGCGGGCGACCAGACACCCGCCTCGACGGCATCGGCAGCGAGTTCCATGTCCAGCGTGTGGACCATGCCGAGCCCGAGTTTGGTCGCGAGGAACAGCCGCCCCTGTTCGTCGAGCCAGGCGCTCCCGGCCTCTGCCGAAAGACCCGTGTGGCTGGTGACGGTCGGCGCGTCGCCTGACGCGCGCTGACCGAGCCGCCAGATCCACGGCGCCACCTCCAGTTCGACGTACACCCGCTGCGGCCCGTTTTGAAAGAACCAACAGCCCCAGTCGTCGGCCAGGTAGTTGCGCTCGATGAATTCGCGCAACTTCTCGTGTTCGATGCGGCTGCCCTTGACCTGCGGGAAGGGGCCGAGCGCCTGCGCCGCGTCGTCGCGCAGGTACCAGTCGCCCCGGGCATCGAGCGCCAGCCAGCCGTAGGTGTGCGGCACGTTCGGCCACTTCTGCAAGGCTTGTCTGACGATGTCGTCCATCGCCCATCGTCGCAGAAACCGTCGCCGGTACGCCGTCAGCCTTGCGCCGCCGCCCAGCCCATCACCTGTTCCGGCAGCGTCAGCACATGCCCCGGCCAGCGGCCCGCCGGAAAACCGACGTGACCGCCGTGCGCCGGCTGCCACAAGGTGACGCGCCCACCGACCTCGGCCGGGCGCGGCAGGCTGGCTCCCGGAACGAACGGGTCGTTGCGGGCGTTGAGCACCAACGCCGGGACGCGGATGCGGTGCAGGTGCGGCTTGGCCGAGCCCCGCTGCCAGTAATCGTCGGCATCGCGAAAGCCGTGCAGCGGCGCGGTGAAGACATCGTCGAAGGCATGCAGATCGCGCACCGCGGCCAGACGCTCGCGGTCGAACAGTCCCGGGTGCCGCAACCACAGCTGCATCGCTTTCGGCTTCATCGTGCGCAGGAACATGCGCGTGTAGACCTGCCGGTTGAAGCCGAGGCCGATCGCCCTGCCGCCCGCCGCCAGGTCGATCGGCGCGGAGACCGCGGCCACCGCCGCGACCGACCGACCCGCCTGCTCGCCGGCCTCCTCGGCCCAACGCAGCAGCGCATTGCCGCCGAGCGACACGCCGACCGCGACGATGCGCCCGCGGTGGGCGCCGCGAAGTCGGTCGAGCACCCAACCGACCTCTTCGAAGTCACCCGAGTGGTAGGCACGGGGCGCCCGGTTCATTTCGCCGGAACAGCCGCGAAAGTGCGGCACCGCGTAGTGCCAGCCCTGGCTGCGCGCCCAGTGGGCGAACGCCAGCGCGTAGTGGCTGGAAGACGACCCCTCGAGACCGTGAAACAGCACCAGCAGCGGCGCGTCGACACCCGCCTCGGGACCCTCCTGCCAGTCGACGTCGATGAAGTCGCCGTCGGGCGTGTCCCAGCGCTCGCGTCGATAGCGCGGCGGCGCACCCTCGAAACGCCGGCCGAAGAGCGCCGGCCAGATGGTCTGCGTGTGGCCACCGACCAGCCAGCGGGGTGCGCGGTACTGCTCCATCGCCGGCGTTCAATGCAAGACCGAGGCCGCTTCCATCTGGTCCTGCAGTTCGCGCGGCGAGCCGGGGCTGGCGTGGTGGGCGACCAGGCGCCAGCCCTTCGCGCCGAGCAGGTAGACGTTGGTCGCGACGACCCAGGCCTCCTGCGGGCCTTGCGGCGTGATGACGAGGATGTGCTCCAGGACGCTGTGCACGGCACACGAGTGCGTCTGCAGTCGCCGGATCTTCTCGGGCCGGGCCTGCACCGCGCCATTGGCGAAGATGCTCTCGAACGCGGCGCGGATCGAGCCGGCCCCCACCATGCGGGGCCCGCCGGGGTGGACGCAACTGATGTCCTCGTCGTCGGACCAGGTCGACATCAGCAGCTCGAGGTCGCCCTTTTGCAGCGCCTCGTAGAACTGCTGCTCGATGTCGTCGGCGGACGCCGGGGGCGGCACGGTCTTCGGGCGGGCCATCGCGTCGACCGCCCCTACTGGAAGACGACCGTCTTGCGGCCGTTCAGCAGCACCCGGTGCTCGACATGCCAGCGCACGGCGCGGGCGAGCACCACGCTCTCGACGTCGCGCCCGACGCCGGTGAAGCCCTCGGGGCCGAGCGAATGGTCGACGCGCTCCACGTCCTGCTCGATGATCGGCCCCTCGTCGAGCTCGGCGGTGACGTAGTGCGCGGTCGCACCGATCAGCTTCACGCCGCGCTCGTGCGCCTGGTAGTACGGCTTCGCGCCCTTGAAGCTCGGCAGGAAGCTGTGGTGGATGTTGATCGCCCGACCGGACAGGTACGCGCAGAAGTCGCCGCTGAGGATCTGCATGTAGCGGGCGAGCACGACGAGATCGATGCGCTCGGCAGCGACCAGCGCCTCGACGCGAGATTCCTGGGCGCGCTTGTCCGCCGCGCTGGCCCCGGCGGCGAGCGGGAAGTGATGGAACGGCACCCGGTGACTCGCGCACAGGTCGGCGAAATCCGGGTGGTTCGACACCACGGCGACCACGTCGGCGGCCAACTGGCCCGACTGGCAACGAAACAGCAGGTCGTTCAAGCAGTGCCCGTACTTGCTCACCATCAGCAGCAGGCGCGGGCGGCGGCCCACCGGGTGCACTTCGACGCGCATCGCGAAGCGTTCGATCAACGGTGCGAAGAGTGCCGTGAGTGCGGCGCCTTCGGCGTCGTCCTGCATCGGCGGTGCGGCGAAGTGCACCCGCATGAAGAAGAGCCCCGTGGCGTCGGCACCTGCCACATCGCCGAACTGCTGCGAATCGACGATGTTGCAACCGGCGTCGAACAGCAGGCCGGAGACGGCGTAGACGATGCCCTGGGTGTCCGGACAGGACAGGGTGAGAACGAATTCGCGGGGGCTTGACATAAGGTACGCTCAAGTAGAGCGCACGAATTGTACGAAGCGTGCTGCAAATCAACCGGCCACCCGCCCCAGCCCACAATCGACCGATGCCCGCCCCGAAAAGCGAATGGACCGAACGAAGCGTCGAACTCTCCCACCTCGTCGCGCGCGCCGGTCTTGGCGATCGTGCGGCTTTTGCCACGCTCTACACCCGAACCAGCGCGCATCTGCTCGGCGTGGTGCTGCGTATTCAACGTGACCGGGCCCAGGCCGAAGACATCCTCCAGGAGGTGTATGTCAACGTCTGGCGCGCGGCGAAGAGCTTCGATGCTGCCCAAAGTCAACCGCTCACCTGGCTGACCCGCATTGCGCGAAACCGCGCCATCGACAGCCTGCGCCGGTCGCAAACCCAGCCGCAACTCAGGTCCACCGCGATCATCAGCGATGAAGAGGAATCCGACGTGTACGACACCGTGGCCGATGCATCACCAGGCCCTCTCGACCTGCTCAGCCGGGCGTCCGACGCCCGGGCGCTCGGCACCTGCATGCAGCAGCTGTCGGCCTCGCAACGGCAAAGCGTCGCGCTCGCATTCTTCGACGGCTTGAGCCACGCCGAAGTGGCCGACACCATGCGCCAGCCGCTCGGCACGGTGAAGTCATGGGTGCGCCGGGCACTGCTGTCGTTGCGAGCCTGTCTCGAGGTCGCCGTGCAGCGGGACGTGACCGAGGGCCACTGACATGGACTACGGCCGCACCGAACTCGCCGACCGGCTGGCCGCCGAATACGCGGTCGGCAGCCTGCGCGGGCCGGCGCGGCGGCGCTTCGAAGCGCTGCTGCCCGCCCACCCGGGCCTGCGTGCGGCGCTCTCTGCCTGGGAGCAGCGGTTGATGCCGTTGACGGCGAGCGTGGCGCCGCAGACGCCTTCGCCGTCGGTCTGGAAGCGGATCGAGGCGCGCCTGGGGGGTTCGGTCGGTGGTGTGGTCGGCGCGGTTGCCGTGCCGTGGTGGCGCCAACTCGGCGTCTGGCGGGCCGCCTCGGCGCTCGCCGGCGGCACGGCGCTCGGTTTGGCGCTGCTGCTCGGGTCGCCGGGGCCAGTGCAGCCGCCGCTCGTGATCGTGCTGTCGTCGACCGACGCGGCGAGGGGCGGCATCGCCGCTGCGTCGTTCGTCGCCGGCATCAGTGCCGACGGGCGCTCGATGGTCACCAAGCCGATCCAGAATGTCAGCCTGCAGCCGGACAGGGCGTTCGAGCTGTGGTCGGTGCCCGCGAGCGGCAATCCGCGGTCGCTCGGATTGATCTCGGCCAGCGGCGCGACGGTCGTCGAACGCCGCAAGCTGCTCGAAGGCACGGCGGCGCTCGCGGTCAGCCTGGAGCCGGCCGGCGGTTCGCCGACCGGCGCACCGACCGGGCCGGTGGTGTTCGTCGGCAAGCTGACGCTTTAAGCGACCCTCGCCTGGGCGGCGCGTTCGGGCCGGCGCTCCCCCCGCGCCTGCGCCAATTCGTCGACCGCCGCGGCCAGGGCCCGGATGCCTGCCGGGATCTGCGGCGTCGCGATCGACGACAGGCGCAGCCGAAAGAACGGGCAGGGGTAGGGCGGCTGGCAGAAGAACACCTCGCCGGACTCGATCAGGACGCCGTGGCGCCGGGCCATCAGCGACAGTTCGGCGGCATCGATCCAACCGGGCGCCTGAACCCACAGCGACGCGCCGCCCTGCGGCAGTTCGAAGCGGAAATCGGGCAGTTCGTCCTTCAGGCTTCGCGCCAGCACCGCCATGCGTTCGCGGATGGCGGCGTTCTCCCGTCGGGCGTGCGACTCATGGTGGCCGAGCGACAGAAAGAGCGCATAGGCATGCTGCAGAAAAGCGCTCGGATGGCGGAGCATGGCGTGGCGCAGCACCCGCAGTTCGGCGATCAGCGCGCGCGGCGCAACGATGAACCCCAGCCGCAGCGCCGGCGACAGGCTCTTGGACACCGAGCCGATGTAGATCACCCGGCCGCTCCGGTCCCGGCTCTTCAAGGCCGGCATCGGCCGGCCGTCGTGGAGGTTCTCGGCCTCGTAGTCGTCCTCGATCAGCACGAAGTCCTGCAGTTCGGCCTTGCGCAGCAGCCACTGGCGGCGCTCGAGACTCAAGGTCGCCGCCGTCGGGCTCTGGTGGGATGGCGTGACGAACAGGTAGTCGACCGCGGGCATCGCATCGATCACCAGGCCCTGCTCGTCGACCGGGATCGGCACGATCCGCGGCTTTCGGACCGAGAAGCTGTTGCGGGCATGCGGGTGGCCGGGTTCTTCGAGGCCGAGGCGTGTCCGCTCGTCGAAGAGGGCGTCGGCGAGCAAATAGCAGGCGTGCTGCGCGCCGACCGTCACCAGGATCTCCTCCTTCAGCGCGAAGACGCCGCGCTTGGGCAGCAGGCGCAGGCGGATCTGTTCGATCAGGTCGGGCACGTCGCCGACTTCCAGGTCCGGCGTCCAGTGCGGGAGCTGCGAGCGGGCGAGGCTGCGGGCGCAGCACTCGCGAAAGTCATCGGTCGGAAAGAGTTCGGGGTCGTAGGTGCCGTAGACGAAGGGATAGGGGTACTCGTGCCATTGCTCGGGCTTGGAGAGCGTCGGCGCGTTCGCGAGCGAGCGGCGCATCCGCGCCGACCAGTCCGGCGGCGTCGCCGACACGCCTTTCCTGCCATCGGTCGGCTCGGCGGTCGCTGCTGCCGCCGGCCGGGCGTCGGCAGCGACCGCCATGCCGCTGCGTGGTCGCGAGACGAGAAAGCCTTCGTCGATCAACTGCAGGAAGGCCGCGGTGACCGTCGTTCGGCTGAGACCGAGCACGGTGGCGAGAGCGCGCGACGAGGGCATCGGCGACGAGGGCGGCAGGCGGCCATCGAGGATCGCCCGCACCACCGCGAGCCGCAACCGGCCTTGCAGCGGCAGGGCCGATTGCTCGGGCAATTCGAACAGACGCGCCCATTGCGGGGCTTCTTTCTCGCGCATCGGATCAGTCTAAACGCCCACTCCGAACCGGTGCATCCCACGCCATCCCGGTGCGGCAGATCGCGCGTGGATCGCCCACTGGCTTGTTCGAATGGCCGCATCTGGCTCTACCGGCACGGCCAGGCCTTGCCTACGCTTCTGACTTCGGCGCGGCGCCCCTGCCCGCGTCATCCGGAGGAACCTGCGTGGCCGAGACCAACGAACCCACCTTCGCCTGCGTCACCGAATCGATGCTGGCGGCCTTCAGCGACGCCTGGAACCGGCACGACATCGACGCGCTGATGAGCTTCATGACCGACGACTGCGTCTTCGACACCGCCGCCGGCAACGACTCGTTCGGCACCCGTCACCGTGGCGCCGCGGCGGTGCGCAAGGCCTTTGCGGCCGCTTGGGAAGCGGTGCCCGATGCGCAGTGGAGGGAGGGCCGCCACCACGTCGCCGGCACGTTCGGCACCTCGCAGTGGCGCTTCACCGGCACCGCCGCCGATGGCAGCCGCATCGAGGTCGACGGCATCGACGTCTTCCAGTTCGTCGGCGACAAGATCCAGTCGAAGAACGTCTACCGCAAGGCCCGGCCGAATCTGCCGGCCGTGCGCTGAGCCGATCCCGATGGCACTGTCTTCCGCGATCCCTTTTTCAGCGAGCGACCCCACGGCGCCGAGCCGCTACGACCCGCGCTACGACCCGCTGGTCGCGGCCAACCCGGGCACCGGCCGGGCCTATGCGCCCAGCTACTGGGTCGACACGGCAGGTCGGCCGCCGGCCGACGACGGCCCGATCGGCCGCGACATCGAGGTCGACGTCGCGATCATCGGCTCCGGCGCGACCGGCATCTCCGCGGCGCTTCACCTGGCGCAAGAGCACGGCGTCGGCGCCGTGGTGCTGGAGGCGAATCAGGCGGCCTGGGGCTGCTCCAGCCGCAGCGGCGGCCAGGGGCAGAACGCGAGCGGCCGGCTGAAGCGCTCGCAGTGGATCGCCCGCTGGGGCCTGCCGACGGCGAAGGCGCTCGATGCGGAGATCCGCACCGGCTTCGAACACTTCCGCGAACTCACGCGCCAGATCGAGTGCGACGCCTTCGACGGCGGCCACCTGTACGTCGCCCATCGCGCCGACAAGCTGGCGGCGCTCGCCGCCGAGGCGGCGGTGATGCGCGAGCAGTTCGGCTACGACACCCGGATGCTGAGCGCCGCCGAACTGCGCGAGCGCTTCTGTGACGAGCGCGAGGCGCACGGTGCCCTCTTCGAGCAGGAAGGCGTCGGCATCCATCCGCTCAAGTTCACCTACGGGCTGATCGAGAGAGCCCGCGCGCTCGGTGCACGGCTGCACACCGCGAGCCCGGTGCAGGCCTGGGAAACCGTCGGCGACCGCCAGCACCTGCGCACGCCCGGCGGCACGGTGCGGGCGAAACGGGTGGCGGTCTGCACCGGCGGCTACACCGGCCAGCAGCTCAACCCGTTGCTGAAGAACAAGGTGATGCCGATCCTGTCGAACTCGGTGGTGACCCGGCCGCTCACGCCCGAGGAGATCGAGGCGACGCGATTCCGCTCGCAAACCTTCCTCACCGACACCCGGACGTTGCGCTTCTACTACCGCCTGCTGCCCGACCGCCGGCTGCAGATCGGCAGCCGCTCGTCGATCACCGGCGCCGACGCCGAGCGGGCGGAACACGAAGCGCTGCTGCGCAAGGCGATCGCCGCCAAATTCCCGCCGCTCGCCGGCATCGAGATCGACTACTCCTGGTGGGGCTGGGTCGACGTGAGCCACGACATGATGCCGCGCATCGCCCGGCCGGACCCGGCGCAGGCCGTCTGGTATGCCGTCGGCTACGGCGGCAACGGCGTCTCGTTCTCGACCCACGCCGGGCGCCGGCTCGCCGAGCGGATCGTCGGCCAAGACCGCGGCCGCGCCGTCTTCGACCTGCCGATCTACGACTCACCGCTGCCCGGCCACTGGGCGGCGCCGTTTCGCCGCGTCGGCCAGTCGCTGCTCTACAAGTGGTATTGGCTGCGCGACGAGGTGATCTGATGCCGCCCACCCTGCCCCGATCTGCTGTGATGACCTGGACCCGACCATGACCGCTGCTTCCCCCTTTTCGCTCACCCGGCGCGCGCTCGGCCTCGCCCTCGCCGCGGGCGCCGTGCTCGGCCCGGCGCCCGCCTCGGCACAGGACGTGCCCCAGCGCGGCGGCACCCTGGTGATCGGCTCGACGCAGACGCCCCGCCACGTCAACGGCGCCGTCCAGTCGGGCCTGGCGACCGCCCTGCCGTCGACACAGATCTTCGCGAGCCCGCTGCGCTTCGACGACCAGTGGCATGCCGAGCCCTACCTCGCCGACAAATGGGAATTGGCGGCCGACGGCAAGTCGCTGACCTTGCACCTGCATGCCGGCGCCGTCTTCCACGACGGCAAGCCGATCACCTCGGAGGACGTCGCCTTCTCGATCATGGCGATCAAGGCCAACCACCCGTTCACGACCATGTTCGCGCCGGTCGAGAAGGTGGAGACGCCCGACCCGTTGACCGCCGTCATCCGGATGAGCACGCCGCATCCGGCGATCGTGCTGGCGATGTCGCCGGCCCTCTGCCCGATCCTGCCCAAGCACATCTACGGCGATGGCCAGGACCTGAAAACCCATCCACGCAACACGACCAACGTGGTCGGCTCCGGCCCGTTCAAGCTCGTCGAATTCAACCCGGGCCAGCGCCTCGTCCTCGAACGTTTCGACAAGTTCTTCATCGCCGGCAAGCCCTACCTCGACAAGATCATCTTCAACATCAACCCCGACATGGCGAGCCTGGTGCTGAGCCTGGAACGCGGCGAGGTGCAGATGATTCCCTACCTGTCGGTGCCGACCGACCTGAAGCGCGTCGCCGCCGACCCGAAACTCGCCCTCACCGCCAAGGGCTACGAGGGCGTCGGCGCGATCAACTGGCTGGCGTTCAACCTCACCCGAAAGCCGCTGTCCGACCTGCAGGTGAGAAAGGCGATCGCGACCGCGATCGACAAGAACTTCATCACCAAGGCGCTGATGGGCGGCTACGCCGTGCCGGCCGACGGGCCGATCGTGCCGAGCAGCCCGTTCGCGGTCGCCGACGTCGTCCGCTACCCGTTCGACCTGAAAAAGTCGGCCGAGATGCTCGATGCCGCGGGCTACAAGCCGGGCGCCGGCGGCGAGCGGTTCAAGCTGACGATCGACTACCTGCCCGGCTCCGACGACCAGCAGAAGAACGTCGCCGAGTACATCCGGGCGCAGTTGAAGAAGGTCGGCATCACGGTCGAGGTGCGGGCCTCGGCCGACTTCCCGGCCTGGGCGAAACGCCTGGCGAGCCATGACTTCGACCTGTCGATGGACCAGGTCTTCAACTGGGGCGATCCGGTGATCGGCGTGCACCGCACCTATCTCTCGACCAACATCAAGCCGATCGTCTGGACCAACACCCAGTCCTACAACAACCCGAAGGTCGACGAGCTGCTCAACACCGCCGGCGGCCTGCTCGACCCGGTCAAGCGCCGCGCCTACTACGCGACCTTCGAGAAGATCGTCACCGACGACCTGCCGATCGATTTCATCAACCTGGTGCCGTTCCACACCGCGACCACGAAGAAGGTCGGCAACGTGCCGATGACGATCTGGGGCCCGGCCTCGCCCTTCGACAACGTCTACCTCAAGTAGCCGGCCATGCTCGCCTCGCTCCTGAACCGGCTGCTGCAGGGCGTGCTGCTGGTCGCCGCCGTCGTCGTGCTCAGCTTCGCGCTGGTGCACCTGGCGCCGGGCGACCCGGTCGAGACGATCGCCGGCGCCAGCGGTGGCATGTCGGCCGAGATGATGGCGCAGCTCCGCAGCCAGTACGGGCTCGACAAGCCGCTCGTGGTGCAGCTCGGCGTCTACCTCGGCAAGGTCGCGCGCGGCGACCTCGGTTACTCCTACTTCTTCAATTTCCCGGTGTCGGCGCTGATCGCCGAGCGGCTGCCGGCGACGCTGCTGCTGGTGCTGGCCGCGGTGCTCGGGTCGTTCGTGATCGGCACGGCCCTCGGGGTGCTGTCGGCGAGGAAGCCCAACGGCTGGCTCTCGCAAACCATCAACCTGCTGTCGCTGGTCGGCTTCGCCGCACCGGTCTTCTGGATGGGGATCATGCTGGTCATCCTGTTCGCGAGCGTGTTGCCGCTGTTCCCGATCTCCGGCATGCGTGACATCGAATCCTCCGGGCAGGGCTGGAAGGACATCGCCGACGTGCTGCACCACCTGGTGCTGCCCGCGGTGACGCTCGGGCTCGTCTACCTGGCCCAGTACAGCCGGCTGGCGCGCGCCTCGATGCTCGACGTGCTCGGCAGCGACTTCATCCGCACCGCCAGGGCCAAGGGCCTGGGCGACGCGGTGGTGCTCTACAAGCACGCGCTGCGCAACGCCGTGCTGCCGGTGGTGACGGTGCTCGGGCTGCAGTTCGGCAACGTGCTGGCCGGCGCGATCCTGGTCGAGACGGTCTTCAACTGGCCGGGCCTCGGGCGGCTGGCGTTCGAGGCGGTGCTGCGGCGCGACTACCCGACGCTGCTCGGTGTGCTGCTGTTCTCGTCGGTGGTGGTCGTGGTGATGAACCTGCTGACCGACTTCGCCTATCGGCTGATCGACCCGAGGATTCGGACGTCATGAGCAGCCGCACGCTGCCTGTCGCGCCGCCCGGCCCCTGGCGCGAGGCCTTTCCGATGTTCCTGCGCAACCGGAGCGCGATCGTCGGGCTGGTCCTGCTCGCCGGGATCGTGTCGCTGGCGATCGCCGGCCCGTGGGCGATGCAGGCCGACCCGTTCGAGATCGTCGGCGCGCCGATGACGCCGCCGTCGACGGACGAATTCAAGCTCGGCACCGACTACCTCGGCCGCGACGTGCTGACCGGCCTGGTCTACGGCGGCCGCGCGACGCTCGTCGTCGGCGCGGTGGCGGCGTTGCTGTCGGTCATGATCGGCGTCGCGGTCGGCGCCTTCGCGGGCTACTACGGCGGCCGCGTCGACGCGCTGCTGATGCGCCTGACCGAATTCTTCCAGGTGCTGCCGGCGCTGCTCTTCGCGATGGTGATCGTGACGCTGTTCTCGCCGACCCTCGCCACCGTGACGCTCGCGATCGGCATCGTGAGCTGGACCGGCACCGCCCGGCTGGCGCGCGCCGAGTTCATGAAGATCAAGGGCTTCGAGTTCGTGCGCGCCGAGCGTTCGATCGGCGCGGTCGATGCCCGCATCATCTGGGGCGTGATCCTGCCGAATGCCTTTCCACCGCTGGTCGTCTCCGCGGCACTCGCCGTCGGCTCGGCCATCCTGTTCGAAGCCGGCCTGGCGTTTCTCGGCCTCGGCGACCCGAACCAGATGAGCTGGGGGCTGATGATCGGTTCGAGCCGGCCGTACGTGCTGTCGTGCTGGTGGGCGGTCGCCTTTCCCGGTGCCGCGATCTTTTTGACGGTGCTCGCGGTCAGCCTGATCGGCGACGGCCTGAACGACGCGCTGAACCCGAAGTTGCGGGAGCGATAGACATGGACGACCCGTTGCTCGAGGTTCACGACCTGCAAGTCGAATTTCGCACGAGCCGCGGCGCGGCGATGGTGCTGAACGGCGTCGATTTCTCACTGAACCGGGGCGAGACGCTCTGCGTCGTCGGCGAATCGGGCTGCGGCAAGAGCATGACCGCCCTCGCGCTGCTGCGCCTGGTGCCGTCGCCGCCCGGCCGCATCAGCCGGGGCCGCATCGCCTTCGACGGCGAAGACCTGCTGCAGGCGAGCGAGGCGCGGATGCGCGAGGTGCGCGGCAACCGGATCTCGATGATCTTCCAGGAGCCGATGACCTCGCTGAACCCGGTGTTCCCGATCGGCGACCAGATCGGCGAGACGCTGCGCCTGCACGGCCGGCTCAACGCCCGGGCCGCCCGCCTGCAGGCCATCGACATGCTGCGCCAGGTCGGCATCCCGGCGCCCGAACGTCGGGTCGACGAGTACCCGCATCAGCTCTCGGGCGGCATGCGGCAGCGGGTGATGATCGCGATCGCCCTCGCCTGCCGGCCCGACATCCTGATCGCCGACGAGCCGACGACTGCCCTCGACGTGACGGTGCAGGCGCAGATCTTCGACCTGCTGCGCGAGCTGCAACGGGACAAGGGCACGGCCATCCTCTTCATCACCCACGACATGGGCGCAGTCGCGGAGATGGCCGACCGGGTGATGGTCATGTACGCCGGCCGGGTGATCGAGCAGGGCAGGGCGGCGGAGGTACTCGCCTCGCCGCAGCATCCCTACACCCGCGGCCTGATCGACTGCCTGCCGGAACTCGGCAGCAGCCTTGACCCGACCGGCGAACGGATCGATCTGGTCGAGATTCCCGGCATGGTGCCCTCGCTCTGGGACCTGCAGGGCGGCTGCGCGTTTCGCGACCGCTGCCCGCATGCGATGCCGGTCTGCGCCAATGAGCGGCCGCCGATGGTCGCCACGGCGTCGGGCCATGCGGCCGCCTGCTGGCTGCTCGACCCGGCGCGTGCCCGGGCCGCAGACGAGGTGCCCGCATGAAGAACGACCTGCCTGCCGAGACCCTGCTCGCGGTCGACGACCTGGCCGTGCACTTCCCGCGCAAGCAGCCGGGATGGTTCAAGCCGCCGGAAGTCGTGCGCGCGGTCGACGGCGTCTCGTTCGAATTGAAACGCGGCACGACGCTCGCGATCGTCGGCGAATCGGGCTCGGGCAAGACGACGACCGCACTCGCCGTGATGCGCCTCGCGCCGATCACCTCGGGCCGGGTGCGGCTCGGCGACACCGACCTGGGCGCGCTCGCCGGCCGCGAATTGCGGCAGGCCAGGCGCCGCCTGCAAATCATCTTCCAGGACCCGTTCTCGTCGCTGAACCCACGCCAGCGCGCCGGTGACGCGGTGCGGGCGCCGCTCGACCGGATGCAGGTCGGCACGCCCGCCGAACGGCAAACACGGGTCGACGAACTGTTCGCGCAAGTGGGCCTGCGGCCGGAGCAGCAGCGGCTCTTTCCGCACCAGTTCTCCGGCGGCCAGCGGCAACGCATCAACATCGCCCGGGCGCTCGCGACGAACCCGGAACTGGTGGTCTGCGACGAGCCGGTCTCGGCGCTCGACGTCGCGATCCGGGCGCAGATCCTGAACCTGCTGGTGCGGCTGCAGCGTGAACTGGGCTTGAGCTACCTGTTCATCTCCCACGACATGGCGGTGGTCGAGCACATCTGCGACGAGATCGCGGTGATGTACCTCGGCCAGATCGTCGAACGGGCGCCGCGGCGCGCCTTCTTCGCGAACCCGCTGCACCCCTACAGCGTCGCGCTGATGTCGGCGGTGCCGACGGTGCGTGGCGGCCGGGCACGGGCTGCCCGGCGCATCCAGCTCATCGGTGACCCGCCGAGCCCGATCTCGCCGCCACCCGGCTGCCGCTTCGCCAGCCGCTGCCCGGTGGTCGAACCCGAATGCCGTTCGGCGCTGCCGCCGCTGCGGGAAATCACCGCCGGCCACTGGGTCCGCTGCCGACGGGTCGACCTGCGCGACGGCGGGCCCCACGCACCACTGCACCTGCCCTGAACGCTCACCTTCACCGCTCATCACGCCATGCCCACCGCGCCGAACCCGATCACCGTCTTCGAAGCCCGCAAGATCCTGACGATGAACCCGCGCCAGCCCGTGGCCAGCCACGTCGCGGTCCGCGACGGCCGGATCCTGGCGGTCGGTGACCTGGCCCGAATGCAGGCCTGGGGGCCATTCGAACTCGACCGCCGCTTTGCCGGCTGCGTGCTGATGCCGGGGCTGGTCGAGGGCCACTCGCATCTGATGGCCGGCGGCCTGTGGCAATTCCCGTATGTCGGCCTGCACCCGCGCACCGCCCCGGACGGCACGGTGTGGTCGGGCTGCGGCGATCTCGATGCCGTCGTCGAGCGATTGCGAACCATCGACGCGTCGATGGCGGAGGCCGACCAGCCGCTGCTGGCCTGGGGGTTCGACCCGATCTACTTCGAAAACGCGACGATGACGGTCAACGACCTCGACCGCATCTCGGCCACCCGGCCGGTGGTCATCCTGCACGCCAGCCAGCACCTGATGAGCGTCAACACGCCGGCGCTCGCCAGGGCGGGCATCGACCGCGACAGCGAAGTCGAGGGCATCGTCAAGTTTTCCGATGGCGAACCGACCGGCGAGCTGCGCGAGTTCGCGGCGATGTTCCCGATGGTGCGGCTGATCGGCAACATCTTCCGGGTCGCCGGCGCCAGCGAGACCGGCATTCGGATGTTCGGCCGCATCGCCCAGCAGGCCGGCGTGACCACCGCCACCGACCTGGTCAACGACCTGGCCGACGACACCTCGGCCCTGCTGGCGGCGATCACCGCCGAGCCGGACTACCCGGTGCGCCTGGTGCCCGCCTATGCCGGCATCGGCGGCGCGCTCTCGACCGCCGAGGCGGGCGAACGGGTCAAAACGCGCATGCGGGGCAACACCGAGAAGCTCCACTACGGCATCGTCAAGATCATCGCCGACGGCTCGATCCAGGGCTTCACCGCGCGACTGCGCTGGCCGGGCTACTTCAACGGCGCGCCGAACGGCATCTGGATCCAGCCACCGGCGGCGCTGAAGGCGGTGATCGGTGAATTCCATGCGGCAGGATTCCAGTTGCACATCCACACCAACGGCGACGAGGCGACCGAGGTCGCGATCGACGGCATCGAAGCCGCGCTGGCCGCGCACCCTCGGCCCGACCACCGCCACACCCTGCAGCACTGCCAGATGGCCGACGGCGCCCAGTTCGAGCGCATGGGCCGGCTCGGCATCTGCGCCAACCTGTTCGCCAACCACCTCTACTACTGGGGCGACGCCCACCACGACCTGACGATGGGGCCGGACCGCGCCTGCCGCATGGACGGCTGCGCCACGGCACTGGCGCACCGCGTGCCGCTGGCGATCCATTCCGATGCGCCGATCACGCCGCTCGGGCCGCTCTTCACCGCCTGGTGCGCCGTCCACCGGCTGACCTCGTCGGGGCGGGTGCTGGGCGCCGGCGAGTGCATCGGCGTCGCCGAGGCGCTGCACGCGATCACCCTCGGCGCCGCGTTCACCCTCGGGCTCGACGACCGCATCGGCTCGATCGAGGTCGGCAAGTTCGCCGACTTCGCGCTGCTCGATGCCGACCCGCTGACCGAACCGGCCGCGCGCCTGAAAGACATCGGCATCGTCGCGACGGTGGTCGGCGGCAGGGTGTTCGCGTCGCCGGTCTCAGCCGCCGTCTGAGCATGACGCGCCTGCCGCTCACCGTCATCGGCGGCTTCCTCGGTGCCGGCAAGACGACGCTGTTGAACCGGGTGCTGGCGGAAGCCGCCGGCCGCCGGATCGCGGTGCTGGTCAACGATTTCGGGGCGCTGAACATCGACGCCGCCCTCGTCGCCGACCACCACGGCCGGACGCTCGCCCTGAGCAACGGCTGCGTCTGCTGCACGATCGGCGACGACCTGAGCGACGCGCTGATCTCGGTGCTCGACGCGACGCCGCGGTTCGACGCGGTGGTCATCGAGGCGAGCGGTGTCTCCGACCCGTGGCGGATCGCCGAGGTCGGGCTCGCCGACCCGGGGCTGTCGCTGAGCGGCGTCTGGGTGCTGGTCGACGCGACCGCGCTGGAGGACCATGCCGCCGACCCCTTGCTCGCCGATTCGCTGGTGCGCCAGGTCAAGGCCGCCGACTTCATCGTGATCAACAAGTGCGACCTGGTCGATGCGCAGCAGCGCGAGCGGGTGGCAGCCTGGGTCATTCGGCAGGCGCCCGGGACGCCTTTTTTCGAGACGGTCGACGCGGCGCTGCCGCTCGAGATCGTGCTCGGCGCCGCCCGCGACGCGCCGGCCGTGGCGAGGGCGGGTGCCGCCCACGCCCACGGCCACGACCACGCCGCTTTCGAAAGCTGGTCCTTGCGCCCTCCCGGCCCCCTGGACGCCTCGGCCCTGCGCGACTTGCTGAGCGCGATGCCGCAAGGGGTCCTTCGCCTCAAGGGCGTCGTCGCCACCGACCGGCACGGCTGGTCCGAGGTCCAGTTCGCCGGCCGGCGCGGTTCGCTGCGCAGGGCGACGCCCGCCGCGGTCGCCGCGGCCCAGACCCGCGGTGCCGCCGTCGTCGCGATCGGCCTGCACGGCCGCCTGCCCGTGGCCGCGCTGACGGCCGCATTCGCCCGCTGCGGCAGCGTGCCCCTGCCTTCCGAGCCGATCCGTTGAAAACCGCCGCCCTCCCTTCGCCCGCCACCACGCCACCGTTCTTGACCATCGATGTGATTTCGGTGCTCGGCGTCGTGCTGATCTGGGGCCTCAACTTCGTCGCCATCAAGCTGACGCTGCGCGACTTCACGCCGTTCCAGCTCGGCGCCGCCCGTTATGTGTTCGCGGCGCTGCCGCTGGTCTTTCTCGTCAAACGGCCGCGCATGCCGGCGCGCTGGTTGCTCTACTACGGCCTGGCGCAGGGCGTCGGCCAGTTCGGACTGCTGTTTCTGGCGTTGCAGCTCGGCATGACGGCCGCCCTCGCGTCGGTGCTGATGCAGACGCAGGTGTTCTTCACCACGCTGCTCGGCGCGGTCTGGCTCAAGGAGCGCATCGGCGGCGCGCTCCGGATCGGGCTGCTGCTGGCGGCCGTCGGCCTCGCCTGCTTCGCCCTCAACTTCGCCGGCCACAGCGACCGGTCGGGGACGACGCTCGCCGGGCTCCTGCTCAATCTCGGTGCCGCCTTCATGTGGGGCGTCGCCAACATCATCACTCGGCGTGCGCAACGCGCGCATCCCGACTACGACGCGCTGCAGTTCGTCGTCTGGAGCAGCCTGGTGCCGATCCTGCCGTTCATCGCGCTGAGCCTGTGCGTCGACCCGCCCGAGGTGCGCTGGCGCTGGCTGGACGCGAGCGCATCCTCCTGGGCCGGCGCCGCCTTCCTGGGCTGGGTCGCGACGGTGCTGGCCTACGGCTTGTGGACCGGCCTCTTCAAACGGCATGCCGCCAGCCGGGTCTCGCCCTTCAGCCTCGGCGTGCCGGTCGTCGGGCTGATGGCCGGCATGGGCCTGATGGGCGACCGGGTGACGGCGTGGCAGTGGGCCGGCATCGCCTTCGTCATCTCGGCATTGGCGGTGGTCCTGCGGGGCCATCGTCTTCAGCGCCGGGGCGGTTGAAGCCGGTGGCGGCAGGGCTGCCGAGCGCTTCCGCCAACGCCGCATCGACCCGTTCCGGCGCCACCCCAGTCAGGCAGCGGGTGTGGCCGAAACGGCAGACGCGGTCGAAGCAAGGGGCGCAGTCGAGTCCCAGCTCGTCCTTCAGCCACAACACCTGGGCGCGGGGGTTGAGCGGCGGCGTGTGTTCCGGGCTGGTCGAGCCGAAGATCGCCACCTGCGGAACGCCGAACGCGGCGGCCACGTGCATCAGCCCCGAGTCGTTGCTGACGACCCCGCGGGCGGCGGCGATGAGCGCCATCGCATCGACCAGCGGCAGCGCTCCGGCGAGCACCCGGCAGTCGCCACCGGGCGCAGCGGCGGCGATGCGCTCGCACAGCGCCGCTTCGCTGGCCGAGCCGAGCAGCAGCACCGGCTGGCCGTGGCGACGGTGCAGGGTGCGCGCCAACGCGGCGTAGTGCTCGGCAGGCCAGCGCTTGGCGGGGCCGTATTCGGCGCCGGGGGCGAACGCGAAATAGGCGCCCGGCGACGTTCCCGCGGCCCGGGTTACGCGGTCCAGCGTCGGCCGGTCGAAATGAAGCCGGGGCGGCCGGGAATCGGGCGCTCCGGCAGCAAGCGCGTTGTAGAACGCCACCATCGGCGGCCGGCCGGCGGGGTTCGGCAGCCGCTCGTTCAGCCACAGATAACGGCGTTCTCCCAGATAACCGATCCGTCGCGCGATGCCGGCGAAGCACGGGATCAGCGCCGACTTCAACGAGTTGGGCAGCACCAACGCGGCATCGAATCGACCGCGGAGCGCCCGCCCGAGGCGCCATCGGCCGGCCAGATCGAGCCGCCCGTGCGCGAACGGCAGGTCGATCACCTCGGCGACCTGCGGCATTGCCCGGTAGACCGGCGCGACCCAAGGCAGCGCCGCGACGGTGACCCGGCCGCCGCCCGCGGCGAGCCGGGAGAGCAGCGGCTCGGACATCACCGCATCGCCGATCCATTGCGGTGCGATGACGAGCAGGCGCTCGCTCACGGCGCCGACTTCAATGGCTGTGGATCTTCTCGCCCGCTTTCAAGCGATAGACCGTGCCGCAGTACGGGCACTTGCCTTGACCGGTCGTGCCGACGTCGATGAAGACGCGGGGGTGGGTGCTCCAGAGCAGCATCTTCGGATTCGGGCAGAAGACGACGCCGGGGCCTTGCAGGTCGGCGGCGCCCACGTCCACGGGCGCCTGGCGGTGCGGATCGGCAGTCATCGCATCACACCTTGGTCAGCCAGGCGGCATAGTTCTCATTGCGGCCGTGCACGATGTCGAAGAACGCGGCCTGGATCTTCTCGGTGATCGGCCCGCGCGCGCCGGTGCCGAGCTCGATGCGGTCGAGTTCGCGGATCGGCGTCACTTCGGCGGCGGTGCCGGTGAAGAAGGCTTCGTCGGCGATGTAGACCTCGTCGCGGGTGATGCGTTTTTCGACCAGCTTCAGCCCGAGGTCCTGGCAGATCGCGAAGATGGTGTTGCGGGTGATGCCGTTCAACGCGCCGGCCGACAGGTCCGGCGTGTAGATCACGCCGCCCTTGACGACGAAGATGTTCTCGCCCGCGCCTTCGCTGACGAAACCGGAGGCGTCGAGGAGCAGCGCTTCGTCGTAGCCGTCGTCGAGCGCTTCCATGTTGGCGAGGATGGAATTGGTGTAGTTGCTGACCGCCTTCGCCTGCGTCATCGTGATGTTGACGTGGTGGCGGGTGTAGCTCGAGGTCTTGACGCGGATGCCGCGCTTCATGCCGTCCTCGCCGAGGTAGGCGCCCCAGGGCCAGGCGGCGATCATCAGGTGGATGGTGTTGCCGCGCGGCGAGACGCCGAGCTTTTCCGAGCCGATCCACACCAGCGGCCGCAGGTAGCAGGTCTCCAGGTGGTTCTCGCGCACGACGGTCTTCTGCGCTTCCATCACCTCGTCCATGCCGAAGGGAATCTTCATGCGCAGGATCTTGGCGCTGTTGAAGAGCCGCTCGGTGTGCTCCTTCAGCCGAAAGATCGCGGTGCCGCGCGGCGTCTCGTAGGCGCGCACGCCTTCGAAGGCGCCGCAGCCGTAGTGCAGCGTATGCGTCAGCACGTGGATGGTGGCGTCTCGCCATTCGACGAGCGTGCCGTCCATCCAGATCTTTCCGTCCCGATCTGCCATCGACATGGCGGTCTCCTGCAAGCATTGAGAATTCGAGCGGGATTCTAGGGCGGCTGCCGGGTCCGACGGCGTACGTGCGATGCGAACGGAATGTCGGAGCGGGTCAGGACGCGGTGGTGTGACACTCCACGGATGCCCGAACTGAAACCGTTTCGACCGACGCCGCCGTGGGCCACCGGGCCGGTGCGGCCACCCGGCAGGCCGAGCGACCCCCAAAAATTCAGAGTCGCGGTTCGTGCAAGCGCCATCGACGGCCAGGGGGCGTTTGCCGACGAGGCGATCCCCGCGCGCCGCAAGATCGGCGAAATCCGCGGTGAGGCGATCAGCGTGCGCGAGGCCCGCCGCCGCGCCAAAGGTCAGGCGCGGATCATGATCGTCGAGTTGAGCGAGCGGCGTGCCATCGATGCATCGCAGTCGGCCGACCCGCTGCGCTTCACGAACCACTCCTGCCAGCCGAACGCGGTGCTGCGCATCCGGCAGGGGCGGGTCGAGTTCTATGCCATGCGCGATGTCGCGGCCGGCGAGGAGTTGACCGTCGACTACGGCGAAACGCACCACGCCGGCACGCTGCGCTGCCGCTGCGGCGTGTCGGGCTGCGCCGGGTTTCTCTAGTGTCGTGTTCGACCGTCAGTTCGCCGGACCCTTCGCCTTCAACGCCGTCTGCGGGGCCGACGCCGGGTTCGCGGCGATGAAGGCCATCAGACCCTGGTACTTCGGTGATTTCGTCGCGTCGTCGGTGACGTTCTGCAACGCGCCCCAGAAGCCGTATTTGCTCCAGGCACCGATGTCGAAGTACTGGTTCATCGTGTCACCGCCCAGCGCCTTCCACTGGCCGTAGTACTCGCTGTACACGTCCTTCATTCGCGGGCTGGCGTTGGCGGCGGCGAAAAGTGCCGTCAGCGCGTCCTGGTTGGCAGCGGGAAAGTACGCCACCGAGTCGCTCGGCCCGCTCTCGTAGGCGCGCAGCTTCAGGTGGTACTGCGCCGCCAGTGCCGCGTTGCTGCTCATCTGCGACTTGACGTTGCCCCGAATGGCCACGAGCATCTGGTCGACGATCTGGCTCGCGGTCAGCGCGAGTGTCGCCCCCACGTTCGACGGGTTGTCGGCGCTGTCGGCGTTGAAGTACGGTGCGATCGCCATCACGTCGGTGTTGGTCGCGGTGTCGGCATCGGTCAGGGCGTTCTGCAGGAACTGCGTCCACGCCGACTGCCCGGCGAGCACCCGCACCAGCCGGTGCGCATCGGTGCTGCCGTAGACCTGCTGCATCGCCTTCCAGATCTGCACCGATCGCCGGGCATAGAAGATCGAGGGCTGGCCGTACGGGTGCGCCAGGCCCAGCGCGTCCGACTTGGCCACGGCCCAGGTCGTCTGGGCGAAGCCGGTGTTCCAGACCTCGTTCGAGTACTCGATGTGCGGCCGCAGCGTCGGGTCGAGACGGGTGTGCAGCAGCGTCGCGAACTGGCGCACGTAGTCGTCGCTCGCCTGATGCGGAATGCAGAACCACGGGTCGACGTGCAACGAGTTCGCGAGGTCGATCATCACCTCGATGGGCACGCCCTTCGCGCTCGTGTAGACGGCATTCGTCGGCAGCGGTCGGTCGGCCCATTCGACGAGCGGCGAGCCGTTCGTCCGGCCCCAATCCATGAAGCGGAGCAGCGAGAACGGCGCGATCTTCGCGAGGTAGACCGGGTTGAACGGCTGCGTCGCATACGTCGCTTCGGTGCCGGGCCAGAGGAAGCGCACGTTGCGAACCGGGTTCGACGGGTTGGTCGAGTCGATGCTGAGCCAGATCGCCGCATTCAGGTCGTTCGGCTCGACGACGATTCGGTTCGGCACGCTGGAGTCTATTCTGACGTTGCTCATCGGCAAGCTCATCCGCCCGTCGCCGTCCCAGAGCAGCGTGTACTGGCCGGCGGGATAGTGGGTGGTGCTCCACGCGACCGCGGTGCGCGCGTGTTGGCCGGCGGCCAGCGCCGTCGGGTAGCCGTCGGCCGAGGTCGACGGGAACGGCACGCTGGTGTCGCTCGGCCCCCAGCCACTGCTGCTCCTGATCAGGTCGGCGAACGGAAAATTGGTCCCGTAGGACACCACGCCACCGAGGTTCGTGCCGACGTACTGCGAGCGCGTCGGGATCGGCGTCGTTCCCCGCACGGTCAACACGCCGGTGGCCGACTTGCCGCCGGCGCTCGCCGTGACCGTGGTGAAACCGGCCCGCAGCGGCGTCCCGATGCCGCTTGCGGCCAGCGTGGCGATCGTCGGGTCGGCGACCGTCCAGGTGAGCGTCGCGCCGGAAATCACGGTGCCCGAGGCATCGAAAACCGTCGCGACGAGCTGTGCCGGCGCACCCACCGTCGTGGTGGTCAACGCGGGCACGGTCACCGTCGCGGGCAGGCCGCCCGGCGGCGTCGCGTACCAGCACGACTTGCGGATGCCGGTCGCGGGGTCGCCGAAGACGGCGTTGGTGCACGCCGTCGGGCCGGTCGCCAGCTGCGCGACGGCCTGGGTCGGCGTGCCGTAGCGAACCAGACGGCTGCCGTCGAAGACGCAGGAGGCCCCCTCCGCGGCGCAGAGTGTCCACTGGGCCGCAACGAAGCTGGGCACCGAATCGAGGTCCGAGACCTGGCAGGTCTTGGCGGTGCCGACGGCCGGGTCGTGGAAAACCGCGTTCGAGCAGGCGGTGCCACCGGTCAAGGTCAGGACGAAATAATGCGACGGCACACCGTAGCGCACCTGCTTCGCACCGGTGAAGGCGCAGGTCTTCCCTTCGGTGGCGCAGGCGGTCCAGACGGTGGCTGCGGACGTGGCGGCCGGCGTCGCCGTCACCGAGAGGGTCGACACCCGGTCGCCTTCGAGAGACGAAATCGCTGTCGCGCCACCCGATACCGTGTCGACCCCGCCCCCGCCGCAACCGCCCAGGACCGCCAACAATGGCGCGCCGATCGTTTGGGCCGCCTTGCTCCTCCCGCGTGACCCGAGAGCCGGTCGGCGGTCGGGCCGCCGTGCGCTGACCCACCCGCCTGTTGCCGAGGCGATCAGGCGACCGAAGCCGCCGACGAGACCACACTGCGGTTGCGAAGAACCAGCGCACTTCATCTTCAGGGGCTCCGACGGCGCACACCCGATGCGGGTGCTGTCACGACGTCGGCACGATTCTGTTCGTTGCGGCTCGTGTCGGCTCGGCAAACATCGGCCAATTCGTAGTGAGTTGTGAACGCCCGGTTCGTGGACCCCCGCGGCAGACGGGGACGAAAACGTCCGGTGGGCGCTCCCTCATGGGGTCTGTCAGGTGAACACTCGCCGAAGGCCTGCGCGCCGTGATGGGCGCGGGCAGCCGCTGCCTATGGACAGACACTTACCTTCCTGCCCAGGTACGGCGCGAGCGTCACTTCCCGGATGCGGCACCGCCCCGCACCCGGGCGGATGCCGCGGGCAGGTCGGGCCATGCCGGTTTGTCGGGCGCGAAACGGGCCCGCAGGTAGGCGGCGAGTCGCGCGACCTGGGCGTCGTCGAACGCGTCGCGAAACGGCGGCATGAAGCCGACCTCGGTGGTGGCCGGTTCGCGGATGCCCTCGAAGATCGTGCGCAGCAGGTTGTCCGGCCGCTCGCTGTGCAGGTTGCTGTGCAGCGCGAGCGGGATGTTTTGTCCGAACACCTGCGGGCCGTCGCCGTCGTGGTGGCAGGCGCCGCAGGCGGCGGTGAAGAGGCGTTGCGTCGGGCCGTGAAGGTCGGCGGTGCGGGCGCTGCTCTGCGCCACCAGCGCGGCCGCCGACACCGACACCGACACCGACGCCTCGTTGAACGACGCGAGGTAGTGCGCCATCGCCCGCACGTCGGCCTCGGGCAGCTGGCGCAGTTGCTGCACGACCGGCGCCATCGGCCCGCTGGCATTGCCGTGCAGCGGCGAATGGCCGTCGCGCAGGTAGCGAAACAGCTCGGTCTCGGACCAACGCAGCGGCGCGTGACTGAGCGCGGTGAGCGGCGGCGCTTCCCAGCCGTCGACGACGGCGCCGGCCAGGTAGGCGGTGCCGGCGCGCTCGGCACCGAAAGCGTTGCGCGGGGTGTGGCAGCCGCCGCAGTGGCCGAGGCCGTCGACGAGGTAGGCGCCGCGGTTCCACTCGGCCGAACGGGTCGCGACGGCCGCGACCGGCCCGGGCGTCAGGTAGAGCGCATTCCAGAGCGCCAGCAGCGGCCGGACGTTGAACGGGAACGCCAGCGTCGTCTTCGGTACCACGGCAGCGACCGGTGGCTGCGCCATCAGGTAGGCGTAGAGGGCGGTCAGGTCGTCGTCGGTGGTCCGGGTGAATGCGGTGTACGGGAATGCCGGGTAGAGGTGATGGCCGTCGCGGGAGACGCCGTCCCGCATCGCCCGCTGAAAGGCGCTGAACGACCAGCGCCCGATACCGGTCGCGGGGTCCGGGGTCAAATTGCTGCTGTAGACGATGCCGAACGGCGTTTCCATGCCCAAACCGCCGGCGTTCGGGACGCCGCCGGGGGCGGTGTGGCAGACGACGCAGTCGCCGGCGGCGGCCAGCTGCCGGCCGCGTTCGATCGTCGCGGCAGCGTAGAGGTCGGCGCTGCCGGCGGCCACCGGCGCGATCGTCGGCCGCCAGCCGAACGCCGCCAACGCCAGGCCCAAGGCGCCGGCGACGAGCGCGACGCCGCGCGCCCAGACGCTGCGTCGGCGCGGCCAGGGCGCAGCGGCCGGCAAGGTCGGCCGAGCACCTTCGAGGAACGCCACCGGTGCCGTCGACGCGGCCGGCGCCGGCAGCGGGTTCAGCGCCGCCCGCACCAGCTCCGGCGTGAACGGCGGCTCGCGAAAACGCACGCCGGTGGCGTCGAAGATCGCGTTGGCGATCGCCGCGGTGCCCGGCACCGAGGACGACTCGCCTGCTCCGAGCGGCGGCTCGCCGGGGCGCGGCATCATCAGCACCTCGACGACCGGCACCTCACGGAAATCGAGGATCGGGTAGCTGCCCCATTCGCGGCTCGCCGGCAGGTTCGTCGTCGCGTCGACCGGCAACGATTCCTTCAGCGCCCGGCTGGTCGTCTGCAGCACGTTGCCGTGGATCTGGTGCTGCACGCCCGCCGGGTTGACCATCATGCCGGCGTCGTGGCCGACGACGATGCGGCTGACGTGGACTTCGCCGGTATCGCGGTCGACCTCGACATCGGCCACCCAGGCCGCCCACCGCCGCCCCGAAGCCGGGGAACTTGCTGTGCACGTAGCGGGCGTAGGCGAAGCCCTGGCCTTTGAGCAGGCCGCCCGCCGTGGCTTGCTGCTGCGGCTCGGTGTGGGCGAGCCAGCCGGCGCGGGCCGCGGTCGCGCGGACGAGATCCTCGGCACGATCGTCCCTCAGGTGCCGCAGCCGGAATTCGACCGGGTCGGCGCCCGCGGCGGTCGCGAGTTCGTCGACGTACGACTCGTGGGCGAACGCGTTCGGCAGCGCCGAGACGCCGCGCAGCCAGGAGGCGCGCAGGATCGGCGCCATGTCGTGGGCGACGACGCGCAGGTTCGCATAGTCGTAGGGCGGCACGGCGGTGCGGTCGCCCATCTCGTAGGCGGTCGAGGCCGGTTCGATGCGGTGCGGGTCAGCAGCAACGCGAGTGTCGGCGCGCCGTTCGAGGGGTAGGACGTCTGGAAGTCGTAGGCGGCGACCTGGCCCTCGGCCGTCAAGCCGCCGTTGACCTGCATCAGCTGCGCGGCGCCCTTCGGCTCCCAGAGATGTTCCTGCTCGCGCGACAGTTGCACCCGCACCGGCGCGCCGACCGCCCGCGACAGCAGCGCCGCATCGGCGACGACGTCGTCGGCGCAGTTGCGGCCGTAGCAGCCCGCGGCTTCCATGCGGATGACGTCGATCGCGGTTTCGGCCAGGCCCGTCAGCCGGGCGAGGTCGGCGCGCAGCACGTGCGGGTTCTGCGTGCCGGCCCAGACGGTCAGCGCGCCGCCGCGCCAGTCGGCGAGGCCGCACGACGGCCCGATCGAGGCGTGCAGCTGGTAGGGCCAGACATAGGGTGCGCGGCATCGGGCTGGGCCGCGCCCGCGATCGCCGAATCGACCTCGCCCCGTTCCAGCAACAGCCGGCGGCTGGCCGGGTTGTTTCGCAAGGCGTGCGCCAGGTCGCCGAGCGGCGGCAGGCCCGGCCACGGCTTCCACCGGACGACCAGCTCGCGCATCGCCGCCTCGGCCTGCTCTTCGCGCTCGGCGACGATGCCGATGAAGTCGCGAATCACCACGACCGCGCGGATGCCGGGAATGTGCGCGATCGACGCCTCGTCGACCGAATCGAGCGTGTTGCCGACGAAGTCCCCGGCGTCGACGCCTGCATAGGGTGGCCGGACGACGCGACCGTGCAGCATGCCGGGCAGGCGCTTGTCGTGGACGAAGATCTCCGCGCCGCTCGCCTTGGCCGGGATGTCGACGCGCGGCGCGGCGGTGCCGACGATGCGGTAGTCGGCCACCGCCTTCAACGGCGCGTCGGCCGACAGGAGCAGCTCGATGTGCTGGTCGCGCAACAGGTCGGCGTAGGCGATGCGGCGATCTCTGGAATGGACGACACCGGCATCGACGACCATTCCAGCCGCGTCCCACCTCCATTGCCAGCGCGGCCCCGCCCGACCAGCCAGGCCCGCGCCTGCGCCGCCGCCTGGCGCAGCGGCGCGGCGTGGATCTGGATCGAGGCGCTGGCGATCGTCGCGCCCTGGTTCGGCGCGCTGGCGGTGCTGCCCATGCGCATCGCGACCTGAGCCAATTCGACATCGAGCTCCTCGGCGACGATCTGCGTCAACGCCGTGCGCAGGCCGGTGCCGAGGTCGACGTGGCCGTGCAGCGCGGTGACGCTGCCGTCGTCCCAGACGGCGATCAGGATCTCGTCGCCGTCGGCCGGGTGGGCATGGACGGCCGCCGGCTGGCCGCGGGCCGGCGGCGAGGGCGTCGGCGGGAGGCGGGTGACCAACAGCACGCCGGTCGCGGCCCTGAAACCAGCGCGGTCGTGCGGGGCGTCGAGCCCGCGACTCATCCGTCTTCGCCCGACGCGGCCATCAGCTCGGCGGCGCGCTGGACGGCTTGCAGGATTTCGAGATGCGTGCCGCAACGGCAGAGGTTGTGCGAGAGCGCGGCGCGGGCCTGGCGGTCGGTCGGACGGGGGCAACGCGCGAGCAGCGCCACGGTCGCGAGGATCATGCCGTTCAGGCAGTAGCCGCATTGCGCCGCCTGGCAGTCGATGAAGGCCTGCTGCACCGGGTGGCGCCGGCCGCCCTTCGCCAGGCCTTCGAGGGTGGTGATGGACCGCCCCTCGACGCCGCCGACCGGGATCACGCAGGACCGGGCAGCGATGCCGTCGACGAGGACGGTGCAGGCGCCGCATTCGCCCAGGCCGCAGCCGTATTTCGGGCCGTTGAGCTGGAGGTCGTTGCGCAGGATGGTCAGCAGCGGCGCGCTGCGAGGGACGTGCAGCTGCTCGGACTGGCCGTTGACCGTCAACCCGAGGGTCGCCGTCGTTCGCCCATCACACACTCAGGTAGGCCCGCCGAACCCCGACGTCCGCCGACAACGCCGCCATCGACCCCTGGTACCGGATCTGCCCCTTCTCGAGCACATAGGCCCGGTCCGACACCAGCTCGGCGAAGTGCATGTTCTGCTCCGACAGCAGGATGCTGACGCCCTGCGCCTTCAATTCCAGAATCATGTGCGCCATCTGCTCGACGATCACCGGCGCGACGCCCTCGCTCGGCTCGTCGAGCAGCACCAGGTACGGATTGCCCATCAGCGTGCGGGCGACGGTCAGCATCTGCTGCTCGCCCCCGCTCATGCGGCCGCCGGGCCGGTCCGGCATTTCGCCGAGGTTGGGGAAGAGCTTGAAGAGCTGGGCCGGCGTCCAGACCGGCGCGGCGCTGCCGTCGGCCCAGTGGCGCGGCGGCTGCCGGCCGACTTCGAGGTTTTCCATCACCGTCAGGTCGGCGAAGACGCGCCGGTCCTCGGGCACGTAGCCGAGACCGAGCCGCGAGACCTCGTGCGGCTCGGCCTTCGAGACGTCGCGGCCGAGGAATTCGATGCGGCCCTTGCGCTTGGCGAGCATGCCCATCAGCGCCTTCAGGGTCGTCGACTTGCCGGCGCCGTTGCGGCCCATCAATGCGACGACTTCGCCGCGGTCGACCTGCAGATCGACGTCGTAGAGGATTTGCGCCGCGCCGTACCAGGCGTTCAGGGCAGAGGCTCGGAGGAGCACGGTCATGCCCCCTCCCCCGCCGGGGGAGGGCTGGGGTGGGGGCCGTGCGCCACCGAAGTGCTTGACGAGCGGCCCCCATCCCGGCCTTCCCCCGGCGGGGGAAGGGGCGTAACGCCCGGCTTTGCCGGTGACTTTTCGAAGGTCTTGCCCGTGCCGAAATAGACCTCCTGCACCTTCGGATGGTCGCGAATCTCCGCCGGTTTGCCCTCGGCGATGAGGCGCCCGCGCGCCAGCACGATGGTTCGATCCGCATACGCGAAGACCACGTCCATGCTGTGCTCGGTGAAGAGCACCGCCATGCCGCGGTCGACGACGAGCCGTTTAGTCAGTGCCATCAATTCGTTGCGCTCCTTCGGCGCCATGCCGGCGGTCGGCTCGTCCATCAACAAGAGCTTCGGCGCATTCGCCATCGCGATCGCGAGTTCGACCCGTTTGACGTCGCCGTAAGCGAGCACGCTGCACGGCCGGTCCGCCTGGGCCTTCATGCCGACCTGCTCCAGCAGCGCCAGCGCGTCGTCGCGCCGGTGCGCCGCGGCCCGCTTCCACAGCGAATAGAGTTTCGAGTCGGCCGAGAGCAGCGCCATCTGCACGTTCTCGACCACCGTCAGCGAGGCGAAGGTTTCGGCGATCTGGAAGGTGCGGCCGACGCCGCGGTGCCAGATGTCGCGGGGCTTCCTGCCGATCAGCTCGGTGCCGTCGAGCCGGATCGAACCCGAGTCGGCGCGAAGCTGGCCGTTGACCATGTTGAAGGTGGTCGACTTGCCGGCGCCGTTCGGGCCGATCAGCGCCAGCAGCTCGCCCTTGTCGACCTGGAAATTGATGCCGTCGACGGCGCGGTTGCCGCCGAAGGACTTGCCCAGGCCGCTCACCTCGAGAAGGCTCATGCCTGACGCCTCCGGGCGAAGAAGTCACCGAAGAAGCCCGCGATGCCCTGCGGGAACACCAGCACCAGCAGCAGGATGATGCCGCCGAGCAGCGCCCGCCAGTAGTCGGTGTTGCGGGCGACCGCGTCCTGCAGCCAGGTGAAGGTGACGGCGCCGACCAGCGGGCCGGCGAGCGTCTGCAGGCCGCCGAGCAGCACCATCACCAGGCCGTCGACCGAGCGGCCGACGGCAATCGTGTCGGGCGAAATGCTGCCCTTCGAGAACACGTAGAGCGAGCCCGCGAAGCCGGCGAACACCCCGGCGATCACGAACGCGACCCACTGGATGCGCTTGACGTCGATGCCGATCGCGTCGGCGCGCAACGGCGAATCACGCCCGGCCCGCATCGCGTAGCCGAACGGCGCGAACAGCGCCCGGCGGATCAGCAGCACGCCGCCGCCGACGAAGGCGAGTGTCAGGTAGTAGTAGGCGCGCTTGTCGGCCAGCCACTCGGCCGGCCAGACGCCGGTCAGGCCGTTGCTGCCGCCGGTGAACTCGTCCCACTGGAAGACGACCGACCAGACGATCTGCGAGAAGGCGAGCGTCAGCATCGCGAGGTACACGCCCGAGAGCCGGACGCAGAACCAGCCGAAGACCAGCGCCCCGAGCGCCGCCGCCACCGGGCCGAGCACGAGCGCCAGCTCCATCGGCAGGTGCAGCGACCGCACCAGCAGCGCCGCGCCGTAGGCCCCGAGCCCGAAATAGGCGGCGTGGCCGAAGGAGTGCATGCCGGCCGGGCCCATGATGAAGTGCAGGCTGGTCGCGAAGAGGGCCGCGGTCAGGAGGTCGATCGCCAGCACGGTCAGGTAGGGCGAGCCGGCGGTCGCGATCGGCCAGGCGATGAGCGCCACCAGAAGCACCGCGCCGGCGATCTTCAGCGGCATCTCGGCCGGGCGCAGCGGCGCCTCGGCCGGGGCCGAATTGCGGCTCGTCGCCTGCGGCCGGCCGAGCAGGCCCCAGGGCCGCACCACCAGCACGATCGCCATCACCAGGAATTCGACGACCAGGGTCAGCTTCGAGAACGAGAAGGCGATGCCGAACAGATCGACCGTGCCGAGGCCGATGCAGATCGCCTTGATCTCGGCGATCAGCAGCGCCGCGACGTAGGCGCCCGGGATCGAGCCCATGCCGCCGACGACGACGACGACGAAGGCATCGCCGATCGTCACCAGGTCGAGGCCGAGGTTGGCCGGCTCGCGCGGCAGTTGCAGCGCACCGCCGAGGCCGGCGAGCATCGTGCCGAGCGCGAACACCGCCGTGAACAGCCAGGCCTGGTTGACGCCGAGCGCGCCGACCATCTCGCGGTCCTGCGTCGCGGCGCGCACCAGCGTGCCCCAGCGGGTGCGGGTCAGCAGCAGCCACAAGGCGCCGAGCACGAGCGGGCCGACGACGACCAGGAACAGGTCGTAGCTGGGCACGCGCCGGCCGAGGATGTCGATCGCGCCGGTGAGCCCCGGTGCCCGCGGGCCGAGCAGGTCCTCGGGGCCCCAAACCCAGAGCGCGGCGTCCTTGATGACCAGCATCAGCGCGAAGGTCGCGAGCAACTGGAACAGCTCGGGCGCCCGGTAGACGCGGCGCAACAACACCATTTCGACCCCCGCGCCGATGGCACCGACGGCCAGGGCCGCCAGCAGCAACGACGGCCAGAACCAGGCGCCGCCGAGCGTGTCGGCGAGCGTGTAGGCGATGTAGATGCCCAGCATGTAGAACGAGCCGTGGGCGAAATTGACGATGCGGGTGACGCCGAAGATCAGCGACAACCCGGCCCCGACCAGGAAGAGGGAGGAGGCGCCGGCCAGGCCGTTGAGGAGCTGGACGACGAGGCCGGAGAAATTCATGCGCGATTCAGTCCGGCGCGCGGAGCTTCTTGACCTGGGCGTCTGGCGGCATGTACTTGGCGCCGTCGAAGTAGGTGTAGTCGACCATCACGCCCTTGCCGCCCTGGTTCTTCGTCTTGCCGACGAAGGCGCCCATCGTCGACTGGTGGTCTTCGGCACGGAAGATGAATTTGCCGAACGGCGACTCCATCTGCATGCCGGAGAAGGCGGCCACCAGCTTGTCGGCGTCGGCGCTCTTGGCCTTCTTCACGCCGGCCGCGATCGACTTGATCATCGTGTAGCCGACGACCGAGCCGAGGCGCGGGTAGTCGTTGTACTTGGCGTGGTAGGCGAGGAAGAAGGCCTTGTGTTCCGGCGTCTGGATGCCGTACCAGGGGTAGCCGGTGACGATCCAGCCGTTCGGGGTTTCGTCTTTCAGCGGGTCGAGGTACTCGGGTTCGCCGGTCAGGACGCTCACGACCTCGCGGCCGGTGAAGAGGCCGCGGGTGTTGCCTTCGCGGACGAACTTCGACAGGTCGGCGCCGAACAGCACGTTGAAGATCGCGTCGGGCTTGGCATCGGCGAGCGCCTGCGCGACGCTGCCGGCGTCGAGCTTGCCGAGCGGCGGCGCCTGCTCGGCGACGAACTCGACGTCGGGCTGCGCCGCCTTCAGCAATTCCTTGAACGCCGCGACCGCCGACTGGCCGTATTCATAGTTGGGGTAGACCACCGCCCAGCGCTTTTTCTTCAGCTTGACGGCCTCGGGCACCAGCATCGCCGCCTGCATGTAGGTGCCGGGGCGGAGGCGAAAGGTGTATTTGTTGCCGCTCGCCCAGATGATCTTGTCGGTCAGCGGCTCGCCGGCCAGGTAGAAGAACTTCTTCTGCTTCGCGAAGTCGGCCAGCGCCAGGCCGGTGTTGGAGAGAAAGGCACCGGCCAACACGTCGATCTTCTCGCGGGAGACCAGCTCCTCGGCGGCGCGAACCGCATCGCCGGGGCTGGCGTTGTCGTCGCGGGTGATCAGCTCGATCTTCTTGCCGTTGACGCCGCCGGCCGCGTTGACCTCTTCGACCGCCAGTTCCATGCCCTTCTTGTACGGGTCGAGAAAGGCCGGCTGCGCCTTGTAGCTGTTGACCTCGCCGATCTTCAAGGTCGCGCCTTGCTGGGCGTGCGCGGTGGACCAACAAAGTGCGGCAGCCGCGCAGGCGAGCAGCAAAGGACGGCGGTGGATCATCGAAATACTCCTTGAGGACAAAAAAAATGTAGGTGGCGAGACGCCGCTCAGCGCAAGCCGTCGGTGCCGACGATGTCGGCGACCTGCAGGCCACCGATGCGCGGCAACGGCCGGCCACTGTCGGTGACGACGACGGCGACGACGATCTCGTTGGCACGCGGCGCGTCGGCCACGCGCGCTTCCATCGCGTCGAAGTGGCTGCGCACGAAGGCGGCATCCTTGTGGCCGAGCGGCACGTCAATGGCGGTGCCGAGGCCACCGCGTTTCTTCGCCGACGGCACGAGCGCCGCGCCCTTTTCAACCGCGCGGCGCAACGGCGCGCCCAGCTTCGGATGCAGGATCGCGGCCGCGTGTTCGAGCTCGCCGGCCTCGCCGACGATCGCCGCCTTGCCATAGCTCTCGGCCTGCGAAGGCTCGATGCCGAGCGCGGCGACGCACTTGTCGCCGAGCAGGCCGCCGAGTTCCTCGCCGATCGCGATCAGCTCGTCGAGGTCGTCGACGTAGCGGCCGGCGCAGGGGTTGTCGATCACGGCCATCGCCAGCGCCCGGCGCGTCGGCGGGTGGATCGGGCGGCCCATCTCGACACAGGTTTCATCCACCTGGACGACGATTTTTCGAATGTTCGCAAGCATGTGGTTTTCTTCCGAGATCAGCGCAAGCCGTTCCATTGGGCGATGTCTGCCGCCTTCAACCCGCCGACGCGTGCATGGACGCGCGGGCCGGTGCTCATCACCAGGATGAAGACGATCTCCTCGGCACGCGGCGAGCCGGGCACGCGCACTTCCATGGCGTCGAAGTGGCTGCGGACGTAGGACGCGTTGATGTGGGTCAGCGGCACGTCGAGCGTGCTGCCGGGGGCGCCGACCTTCTTCGTCGACGGGACGATCGACAGCGCATTGCCGGGCTGGCCGGTCGGCGCGCCGGCCTGCGCCTGGCCCTGCGCATAGGCGTTGCGGTCGCCCTTCCAACCCAGCAACTCGCGCATCGCATAGCCGCCCGGCACGTGCCAGAGCGCGCCGTGCTCCTGTTCGCCGCCCGCGCCGACGAGGGCGCCCTTGCCGTAGCCTTCGATGCGCTCCGCCGGCACGTCCATCGCGGCGCGCAGCCGCTGCGCCATGTCGACGCCGACCGGCTGCAGCGCGTCCATCATCGGCAGGATGTCGGCGACATAGCGGCCGGCGAACGGGTTGGTCAGCACGGCCGCGACCCAACCGCGGCGCAGCGGCGTCGCGGCAATCGGCCCGAACTCGTGGTGGATGTCCTCGACCTGCGTCAGGATGCGGCGGATTTCGATCACTTCGGGGACCCGGATTCGGTTGGTTTCGCGCGCGAGCACGTCATGTCGACAACGCTGTTTTCATTAAGCAAATACTGAACCAAGTTCGAGTTCGCGGGGGCTGCCGATGTCGCCGGGCGGCAGCGAATCGTCTTCGGCCGACAGCCTCAGCGCCGCGCCCTGGCAGACCAGCAACGCCGCCTCGATCAGGCCGAGCCGGCGCAGCTCGCGCGCCCGCTTCGCGCCGGCCTGCAGCGCCTTGCGGACCGCTTCGGGCGCCAGGCGCGGCACGGCGGTCGTGACCGGGGTCTCCCCGAGGTCGCTGTCGTCTTTCAGCAGGTTCGCCGCGCGGCGCTCGATGCGCGGGTCGTCGACGTCGACGGCGTTGGCGATCACCGTCGCGGCCGCGTCGGCCATCGCCGCGGTGCGGGCCAGCACGGTGACGCTGTCGGCGATGCCGAGCGAGTAGCTGCGCCCGCGCCAGCCGCTGGTCGCGACGCCGCGCACCGGCATCCCGGCACCCACCCGAAAGCGGCCCTCGATCTGCAATCCACGGGCCGGATCGACACGCGCCAGGTCGGCGACGAGGCCGACGTCGACCGACGCGCCCGGCGCCAGGTGCAGCGCGATGTCGCCGCCGTTGTTGACCCAGGCGCGTTCGATGCCGTCACCCGCATACGAGGCGATCACTTCCTGGGCGACCGCGCCCGCCACCGCCGCCATCGGCGTGATGAAGGCGGCATGAAAAGGCCGGCAGGCGTGCCACATCCGCCGTGCGACGACACCTTGCAGGGCACAGGGGCCGCGGATCGGCAGGCGCAGCGCCCGCAGCTCGGCGACGAGTTCCGGCAGCACCGTCTGAAAACGTCGCCAGGCGGCCTCGTGGGCGTCGCCGACGACCGAGGTGTCGCCCTCGGCGGCGATCACCAGGTCGATCGGGCCGTGCTGGAAATGCCAGCGGCCGCCGGGCAACAGCGCGCGTTGGGCCTGCATCTTCGGCATGCCGTCAGCCCAGCAAGGGCGGCGCCCCGAGCGGCCAGGGGTTCGCCGCCGGCAGCGCCTCGAAGCGGCGCGCGGTCGGTGCGCCGTCGTGGTGCCAGGCACCCGACCGCAGCGCATCGGCCAGGCTGCGGACGTGTTCCATGTGACCGCCGAGCGCACGGTAGTCGGCGAGCGCCATGCTGAATTCGATCGGCGCGACGATCGCCGGCGTCGGCACGGTGCCGAAGCTGGCGTCGGGCATGCGCGAGACGTCGACCATCACCGTGATGCCGCCGCCCGGCCAGACATACGCCGGCGCGCCGCCGCAGGTGACGTTGACGAGCGCCTGCTTGATCGAGCGCGTCAGCCGCACCGGGTTGTCGGTGACGCCGGCGCGCAGGCTGCCGCCCGCGCCACCGAGGAAGAGCACCGTCGTCAGCGACGGCTCGCAGTTCTCGCCGATCCGCTCGACGACGGCGGCGACGGCCGCAGGCATCGCGGCCGGCTGCGGCGTCAGCGTCTCGTCGAGCACGTACCAGGCAGCATGCTCGCCGGTCGTCGAGACCATCAGCAGGCGCAGGCCGGGCCAGGCGACGCCTTCCTCCCAGCCTTCGATGACCTGCAGCGGGTCGGCGATGTCGGTGCCGCCCCAGCCGGTGCCGGGGTTGGCGACCTGGAAGTAGCGGCCCGGGGTCGACTTGCGGCCCTTGATGCGGATGCCCGACGGCCGCATGTCGAGGCAGCGGCCGGCCTGGTGCAAGGTCAGCACGCCGGTGATGTGGTCGTCGACGACGACGACCTCGTCGGCCTCGTGGAAGAACTGCTTGGCGAAGATGCCGACGGTCGCCGAGCCGCAGCCGACCCGCATGCGCCGCTCTTCCACGCCGTTGACGATCGGCGCCTTGCCGGCCTGGATGACGATCTCGGCGCCGCCGCCGTCGATCGCGAGCGTGACCGGCTGCTTGTTGCCGAGCGCCAGCATCATCTCGCAGGTGACGCGGCCTTCCTTCTTGCTGCCGCCCGTCAGGTGGTGGACGCCGCCGAGCGACAGCATCTGCGAGCCGTATTCGGCCGTCGAGACATGGCCGACGACCTCGCCCTTGCAGCGGACGTTCGCCTGCTCCGGGCCCAGCCAGCGGTCGGTGTCGATCTTCACCTTGAAACTGCAGTAGCTGAAGATGCCCTCGGTGACGACGGTGACCATGTCGACACCGGCCGCTTGGCTGGCGACGATGAAGGGCGCGGGCTTGTAGTCGGGGTAGGTGGTGCCGGAGCCGATGCCGGTGACGAAGACTTCGTCCTGGCTGGCCAGCGGGTTGGCGGCGAGTTCGGCCTGCGCCGCGGCATCTCGGGCAACGAAGGGCACCAACGCGGCATCGCTGTCGGCGAGTGCGCGACGCAGCAACACCACCGGGTCGACCCGGACCAGGGTGCCGTCGACATTGCCGTAGCGGTCGCAGGCGCCGGTCTTGCCGCGCGAGATCTGGCACAGCACCGGGCAGGCATTGCACTCGATCTTGTCGCCGGCCATGCGCTCGTTGCGCGGCCGGGACCGCTCCAGCACCTGCGGCTCGCCGTCGGGCGGCGGCATCAGATCGGGCAAGCCGTCGGTCTTGGTGTGTTCGATCATGCCGGGCCACGCCTCATCTGATTCATGTAGTATTTACTGAACGACGGTGTGGCGAATGCTACATCGCAATTCGCCGCCGTGCAACGGTCGGCTCATCCACACGCTTTTGCCAATGCCGACAAACCCTCGTTTCGTGGCTTCACCGGTGAGCGCCCCGGCCGGCGCCAAATCGGGCCCTGCGTCAGCCTCGTTGCGACGCCCGGGCGTGCGCGAGCTTTCTGCCCAGGCCACCAAGGAAAGCATCCTGCGCGCCGCGACCAAGGTCTTCGCCAAGCACGGTTATGCGGGCGGCAAGGTCGAGCAGATCTCCAAGACCGCGAAGTCGCACGACCGGATGATCTACTACTATTTCGGCAGCAAGGAAGGTCTCTTCATCGCGGTGCTGGAAGAGATGTACCGGCGCTTCAACGTCGCCGAGTCGGCCTTGCAGCTCGACGACGAGGCGCCAGTCGACGCCCTGCGGGCGGTGATCCGCTTCATGCTGAACTACTACCGGAAGAATCCGGACTTCATCACCCTGCTCAATACCGAGAACCTGCACCGCGGCGAGCACATTTCGAAGTCGCCCCGGGCGCGCGAGTACTCGTCGCCGGCAGTCGACGTCCTCGGCCGGCTGCTCGCCCGCGGGGTCCAGGAAAACTGCTTCCGCGAGGGCGTCGCCGCCCGCGACGTCTATTTGATGATCGCCTCGATGGCCTACTTCTACCTCTCCAACCGCTACACCTTGTCGGCGTTTCTGGGCGAGAAGCTCGACACCCTCGACGCGCTCGCGCACTGGGAGGCGTTTTTGATCGATGCGGTGCTGCGAACACTGGCACCGCACGGCGGGTAGCCGCCCGCGGCCGCCGCTGCGGTAACCTCGCGCGGATTGCCCAGGAGTCGAGAGAACACCATGAAAGATTTCCCCGCCCGTGAAAAGTTCGACCTCGCCGCGATGGTCGCGCAGTACCTCGTCATCGCCGGCACCCTCGACAAGGCGTCGGCGCCCGAGGACTTCGATCAGGCCAACGAACTGAGCCTGCAGCTCGCGATGCTGCTGCCGGGCCGCATCTACCGCGCGATGGTGCAGGCGGCGGCGCACCCGGACGCGAAGATCAACCAGGCGAGCGTCGCACTGATGGTCCGGCGCGAGTTGTTCGACCCGCTCGACACCGATCTGCAACCGGAACAGGTGGGCTTCCACACCGCCGGCGCGGCCTTGCCGAAGCCGCGCAGCAAGGCGCACTGAGATGACCGATGCGCCGCTGCCCACGCCGGCCTTGCGGCCGTGCCTGGACCTGTGGGTCGACGTCGGCATGCCAGTCGCCGTCGGCGAGACCGCCTTCGGCCAGCGGCGGGTGGTGCCGATCAGCGGCGGTCGTGCGGTCGGCCTTGCCGACGAACGCGGCGGTGGCTGGCAGGCCCGCGTGCTCGAAGGCGGCGCCGACTACCAGCTCGTCACCGCCAGCGGCTGCGCCCTGCTGCAGGCGCGCTACCTCCTCGAGACCGACGCCGGGGACCGGATCTACGTCGAGAACAACGCCATCCGCAGCGGGCCGCCCGAGCAGATGGCGCGGCTGCTGCGCGGCGAGCCCGTCGACCCGGCGGCGATCTACTTCCGCTGTGCGCCCCGCTTCGAAGCGTCGGCCGCTTCGCTGCGATGGATGAACGAGCGCGTCTTCCTCGGCACCGGCGCGCGGTTTCCGAGCCAGGTGGTGCTGCGGTTCTTCGAAGTGCTGTGAGGCCGGTTCAGCCGCGCCGGGCACGCCAGACCGCCGCCAGACCGCCGATGGCAGCGGACCGAAGTGGTCAGATCGCCGCGTCGGCACGCAGCCGAACGATGTCGTCGGCGGTAAAACCGAGTTCCGCCAGGATCGCGCCCGAGTGCTCGCCGAGGCCCGGCACCGGGTCCATGCGCGGCTCGAAGCTCGCCGGCATGCCGGGTGGCAGGAGCGCCGGGATCGGCCCTGACGGCGTTCCGACCTCGGCCCAGCGACCGCGCGCCGCCAATTGCGGATGCGCCCAGACGTCGGCCATCGTGTTGACGTGGGCGTGGGCGACCTGCGCCGCCTCCAGCCGGGCGACGACCTCGTCGATCGTCAGCGTGGCGAAGACCTCGCCGATGATCGCGAGCAAGCCCGCTTTCGACGCCACCCGCCTGGCGTTGGCGTTGAAGCGCGGGTCGGCGGCGAGTTCGGGGCGCTGCAGCACCTTGCTGCAGAACTGCTGCCATTCGCGCTCGTTTTGCAGACCGAGCATGACGCTCGCGCCATCGCCGGCGGTGAACGGGCCGTAGGGACAGATGGTCGCGTGGGCGGCGCCGGCGCGCGGCGGGGGCGGTGCGCCCTCGAAGGCGTAGTACAGCGGGTAGCTCATCCACTCGACCATGCTCTCCAGCATCGAGACGTCGATGCGGCAGCCGCGGCCGGTCTTGCCGCGCTGGATCAGCGCCGCGAGGATGTTCGAGTACGCGTACATGCCGGCAGCGATGTCGGCGATCGAGCAACCGGCCTTGGCCGGCTGCTCGGGCGAGCCGGTGACCGACAGGAAGCCGGCTTCGCTCTGGATCAGCAGGTCGTAGGCCTTTTTGTCGCGGTACGGGCCGGGCGCGGCCGGGTCGTCGCCATAGCCGGAGATGTCGCAGACGATCAGCTTAGGGTGCGCCGCCTGCAAGGCCTCGAACGACAGGCCGAGCCGGGCGGCGGCGCCCGGCGCAAGGTTCTGCACCAGCACGTCGGCCGTCGCCAGCAGACGCGCGAGCACCTCGACCGCGTCGGCGTGCTTGACGTCGAGCGTCAGGCTCTCCTTCGACCGGTTGGTCCAGACGAAGTGCGACGCCAGGCCGTGCACCCGCGTGTCGTAGGCGCGGGCGAAGTCGCCGACGCCGGGGCGCTCGACCTTGATGACGCGGGCGCCCAGGTCGGCGAGCTGGCGGGTGCAGAACGGCGCGGCGATCGCATGTTCCAGGGTCACCACGGTGATGCCTTCGAGCGGCCTCATCAAAAGCTCCGCGGCAGCCCGAGGATGTGCTCGGCGACGTAGCTCAGGATCAGGTTGGTCGAGATCGGCGCGACCTGGTACAGCCGGGTCTCGCGGAACTTGCGCTCGACGTCGTACTCCTCGGCGAAGCCGAAGCCGCCGTGGAACTGGATGCAGGCGTTGGCCGCTTCCCAACTCGCCTTGGCCGCCAGGTACTTGGCCATGTTGGCCTGGGCGCCGCAGGGCTCGCCGGCGTCGAACAGGCGGCAGGCTTCCCAGCGCATCAGGTCGGCGGCCTCGACCTCGATGTGGCTCTCGGCGATCGGGAACTGCACGCCCTGGTTCTGGCCGATCGGCCGGCCGAAGACGACGCGCTCGCGGACGTACTTCGTCACCCGGTCGATGAACCAGCGGCCGTCGCCGATGCATTCGGCGGCGATCAAGGTGCGCTCGGCGTTCAGGCCGTCGAGGATGTACTTGAAGCCCTGACCTTCCTGGCCGATCAGGTTCTCCGCGGGGATTTCCAGGTTCTCGAAGAAGAGCTCGTTGGTCTCGTGGTTGACCATGTTGGCGATCGGCCGCACCGTCATGCCGCTCTTTTCGGCGGCGCGCAGGTCGACCATGAAGATCGACATGCCCTCGGATTTCTTCGCCACCTCGGCGAGCGGCGTCGTGCGGGCGAGCAGGATCATCCAGTCGGAATGCTGGACGCGCGAAATCCAGACCTTCTGGCCGTTGACGACGTAGCGGTCGCCGCCGCCCTTGCCGAATTTCCTGACCGCGGTCGTCTTGATCTTCGTCGTGTCGGTGCCGGTCGACGGTTCGGTCACGCCCATCGACTGCAGCCGCCATTCGCCGCTGGCGATCTTCGGCAGGTAGCGCTGCTTTTGGGCCGCGCTGCCGTGGCGCAGCAGGGTGCCCATGTTGTACATCTGGCCGTGGCAGGCGCCGGAGTTGCCGCCCGAGCGGTTGATCTCCTCCATCACGACGCTCGCTTCGGCCAGGCCCAGGCCCGAGCCGCCGTAGTCGGCCGGGATCATCGCGGCCAGCCAGCCGGCCTTCGTCAGCGCCTCGACGAAGGCTTCGGGGTAGCCGCGCTTCTCGTCGATCTGGCGGTGGTATTCGTCGGGAAATTCGGCGCAGAGGGCGCGAACGGCGTCGCGGATGTCCTGGTAGGCATCGGGAGAAGATTGGATCATGGGATGTCGTGATGGTGTCAGGCGAGCTCGGCACGCGCCTGCATGGCCAGGCTGCCTTCGTGGCTGCGGGCCCAGAGCGCGATGCGGCCGTCCGCCTCCTGCTTGCCGCAGAGGGTGAAGGGGTGGGTGTCGAACAGCGGGCTCGCCGCCTTGAACGAGAAGGCACGGATCGTCGCTGCCGGCAGCTCGCGGCGCACCAGGTCGGCCAGCAGCGTCGCGATCAGCGGGCCGTGGACGACCAGGCCCGGATAGCCCTCGACCTCCGTCGCATACGGCCGGTCGTAATGGATGCGGTGGCCGTTGAAGGTCAGCGCCGAATAGCGGAACAGCAGCACCGGGTCGGGCATGATGTCGCGGCGGAAGTCCTCGTCCGTCGGCGCGGGGCTCGCGGCGGGCGGCGCCGCACCGGCCAGCGGGTCGTCGCGGTAGACGATGTCATGCGCTTCGCGCAGCGCGACGCCGTCGGCACCTCGGATCTCATGGCGAACGGTGACGAAGACCAGCCTGCCGCTGCGGCCTTCTTTCGCGTCGACCCGCAGGATCCTCGAGCGGCGAACGATCTGTTCGCCGACGTGCAGCGGCCGGTCGAAATGCAGCCGACCGCCTGCCCACATGCGGCGCGGCAGCGGCACCGGCGGCAGGAAGCCGCCACGCCGCGGATGGCCGTCGAGACCGAGCTCGTGCTGCGCGGCCATGGGCAGGAAATACAACCAGTGCGCGAGCGGCGGCACCGCGGTGCCGGGCAGTGGTTCGACATCACCCCGGTCGAGCGTGGCCGAGAAGCCGGCGAGCGGCGCCGCGGTCACGGTGTCGGCCCGCTCCTCGCTGCGACCGATCCACCCGGCCCAGTTTTCCTGAGCAGTTTCGGCACTGAGAGAAGTCAAGAGCATTCGGATCGATGTCGAGGCGGTGGCGAAGCTTCGCACTCGGCGCCCGATTCGGCAAATGGCGATCTGCCTTTGTTCGAAAGCACCCGTCTGCCGTTCGCGGCCGTGAACGGCGGCGATGTCAGTCGACCAACTTCTTGAACATCACATGCGCATCGACATAGCCGTGAACCGAGTGCCGAAACGCACCCGGCAGCGTGCCGACGATGGAGAACCCGTGCTTTTGCCAGAGGCGAACGGCCACCTCGTTGGTCGCGACCACCAGGTTGAACTGCATCGCCCTGAAGCCGAGTCCGACCGCCTCGGCCTGCGAGTGTTCGCACAGTGCCGAGGCGATGCCCTGGCCGCGCGCCGCCGGCGCGACGACATAGCCGCAGTTGGCGACATGCGCCCCCCGCCCGGGCTGGTTCGGCTGCAGCTTGTAGGTTCCGAGCAGCGCGCCGTCGTCCGCGCTGACGACGAAAGTCGCGGCTGGCGACTGGATCCATGCCTGGTGAATCTCGGCTTCCGTGCTCTCGGGCGCGAAGGCATAGGTGTCGCCCGACGCGAAAGTGGCCTGAAGCAGTGACCACAGCCGCGGCCAGTCTTCGGGTTGGTATCGGCGGATGTGGGCGATGGGCATGGGTCGTGTCGTCAGGTTCGAAATGGGGCGGGCGGCGCCGAAACTGACACGATTGTCAGCCGGCCGACAGCCCTGCGGACCGGTGCGCTCCGTACAGTACGCCACCGCACCGCGCTCCGTCTGCACGCCGATCCTCCCGGCGTCTGCCGCTTCCGAGATGGACTCACCGACCCGTCCCCCGTCCCTGCACCCGTCGCCGTCTCCGCGCTGGCTGTCGGCGATGCTGCTGGCCACGGCGGTGGCGCTCGCCGCCTGCACGGCCGGCCCGGATTACGTCCGGCCGACGCTCGCCGTGCCGGCGGCGTTCAAGGAAACCGGCCCGTGGAAGACCGCCGAGCCGCAGGCCGCGGACAGCCGCCAGCCGTGGTGGGTCGCCTACCGTGACCCGGTGCTGAACGGCCTGATCGACGACGCCGAGCGCGCCAATCAGACCCTGCGGCAATCGGAAGCCGCCTACCGGCAGGCCCAGGCACTCGCCGACCAGGCGCGCTCGGCGTTCTACCCGACGCTGGGTGCGAGCCTCGGCGCCAGCCGCGCCCGCACCAACACCACGGGCGTTCGCGACGCGAGCAGCTTCAGCGCCGCACTCAGCGCGAGCTGGGAGCCCGACCTCTGGGGCAGCGTGCGCCGCGCGGTCGAGGCCGGGGAAGATGCGACGCAGGCGAGCGGCGACGACCTCGCCGCCGCGCACCTGAGCCTCCAGACCTCGCTGGCACAGGACTATCTTTCACTGCGCATCATCGACCAGCAACGCGACCTCTACACCGCGACCGTCGACGCCTACGCCCGCTCGCTGAAGCTGACGCAGGCGCAGTACCGCGCCGGTGTCGCCCAGCGCTCGGACGTGGCGCTCGCCGAAAGCCAGCTCGCGACCGCGCAGGCGGCAGGTGTCGACCTCGGCGTGCAGCGCAGCCAGCTCGAACACGCAATCGCGATTCTGACCAACCGCACGCCCGCCGACTTTCGCCTCGCACCGGCGACCCCCGCCCAGCCCTTCGACACGCAGTTGCCGGCGACGCCGATCGGCCTGCCGTCGGAGCTGCTGGAGCGCCGGCCCGACATCGCCGCCGCCGAGCGCCGAGTCGCCGCGGCGAATGCCGAGATCGGCGTCGCCCGGGCGGCCTACTTCCCGGCGCTGACGCTGAGTGCCGGCGGCGGCTTCGGCGCCGCCACGGTCGGCGCCCTGTTCGACACGCCGAGCCGCGTCTGGTCGCTCGGGTCGACGCTGGCGCAGACGCTCTTCGACGGCGGCCTGCGCCAGGCCCGCGACGCGCAGGCGGTGGCGGCCTACGACGTGACGGTCGCGCAGTACAAGCAGACGGTGCTGACCGGCTTCCAGCAGGTCGAGGACCAACTCGCGGCGCTTCGAATCCTCGACCAGGAATCGGGCCTGCAGGCGCAGGCGGTGACCGCCGCGCAGCTCGCGGAGAAGCTGGCGCTCGCCCAATACCGCGCCGGCACCGCCAACTACCTGTCGGTCGTGACCGCGCAGCAGCTCTCGCTCACCAGCCAGCGCAGCGCGGTGACCTTGCGTGGCCGGCAGCTCACGGCCAGTGTCAGCCTGATCAGCGCGACCGGTGGCGGCTGGAACGGCACGCCGCCGACGGCCTCGAACTCATCTCAAACCCCCGCCCCATGAACACGCTCCTGTTTCGCTCGCCCGTCACCCGCCTCGGCCTCGCGGCGCTGGTCGCGCTCGCCGCCGCCGGGGTCTGGGGCCAGGCCCACGGCGCCGATGCGGCCGACAAGCCGAAGAAGCCCACGACGCCGCCTCCCGTCGTCGCGACCACCGCCCCGGTGCAGCAGCACGAGGTGCCGATCTACCGAAGCGGCATCGGCACGGTGACGCCGGCGCAGACCGTCACGGTCAAGGCCCGGATCGACGGCCAGCTCGACCAGATCGGCTTCAGCGAAGGCCAGGAGGTGAAGGCCGGCCAGGTGCTCGCCCGCATCGACCCGCGGACCCTGCAGGCGCAGCTCGCGCAGGCGCAGGCGACGAAGGCGAAGGACGTCGCGCAACTCGGCAACGCCCGCGTCGACCTGCAGCGCTACACCGACCTGATCGCCGAGGACGCGTCGACCGCCCAGCAGGTCGCGACGCAAAAAGCGCTGGTCGCGCAGCTCGAGGCGACCGTCAAGACCGACGACGCGCTGATCCAGGCGGCGCAGGTGCAATTGAGCTTCACCCGGATCACCGCGCCGATCAGCGGCCGGCTGGGTGCGCGGCTGGTCGACGTCGGCAACATCGTCCACGCGGCCGACACCACCGGCGTCGTCGTCATCAACCAGGTCGACCCGATCACCGTGCTCTTCACGCTGCCCGAAGACGCGTTCCAGGACGTCAACCGGGCCCTGAACGCGAGCAAGACGAGCCGCCAGCCGCTCTCGGTCGAAGCCTACCCGCGTGCCGGCAGCGAGCTGCTGGGCCGCGGCAAGCTGGTGCTGCTCAACAACC
>CAMQQG010000031.1:0-15037 GCA_947034895.1 Rhytidiadelphus loreus
TCGCTTCGCTGAAGACGCCGTTCGGCAGCATCGCCGCGCCCAACATCACCCCCGACAAGGAAACCGGCATCGGCACCATGACCGACGCCCAGTTCTACCGCGTGATGCACGACGGCATCGGCCACAAGGGCGAGTACCTCTACCCCGCGATGCCCTTTCCCTGGTACACGACGGTCACGCGTGACGACGTCATGGCGATCAAGGCCTACCTCTTCGCCCAGCCCGCGGTGCGCCAGGTCAACCAGAAGAACAAGCTGATGTTCCCGGTGAGCATCCGCACCTCGATGCTGGCGTGGCGAGCCGCCTTCTTCAAGACCGGCGAGTTCAAGCGCGACCCGGCCCAGAGCGACGAGGTCAACCGCGGCGCCTACCTCGTCAACGGCCTCGGGCACTGCGGCGAGTGCCACAACGGCCGGCCCGTGGCCGGCACCTCGCGGTTTCGCGAATCGCTCGCCGGCGGCACGATCGACAACTACTACGCGCCCAACATCAGTGCCGACCCGCACGACGGCATCGGCGCCTGGAGCAACGCCGAGATTGCGACGTACCTGAAGACGGGGGCGTCGATCAACCGCGGCATCGCGCTCGGGCCGATGGCCGAGACGGTCAAGAGCCTCTCGAAGCTGAACGATGCCGACCTGCTCGCCATTGCCGCCTATCTGAAGACGACTCCCGCCCAGTCCGACCACGACCGAAAGATGCAGCTCTACGCCGGCCGCGACGCGCCCGGCGGCGAGACCTATCTGAATTACTGCGCCTCGTGCCACGGCGTGCAAGGCCAGGGGCTGAAGGGCGTGATCCCGTCACTCAACGGCAACGGCAGCGTCACGGCGAAAGGCCCGCAAAACGTCATCAGCGTCATCGTCGGTGGCCTCGAGGCCAAGCAGAACTATGCGCCGATGCTCGCGATCGGCGCCGGCATGACCGACCAGGAAGTCGCCGACGTGACCAACTACGTGCGGCAGACCTGGGGCAACGACGCACCTGCCACCGCCCAGGCCGGTCAGGTTGCCGAGATTCGAAAAAAGACCGACAACCTGATGACCGGCGCCCGCGACACCGGCTGCCCCGCGGTGCCGGACGGCCCGCTCGGCGCGGCGCTCGCCGACGACCGCAACGGCATCCCGAAAGAGCTCGCGACGCTGAACGATGCCGACCTGCCGCAGCACACCGAGCGCATCGTCACGACGCTTCGCAAGGCTGCGCCCGGCGTGTCGCAGGCCGACCTCGTGAACGGGCTGGCATCGGCCTACTGCAAGGTCGTCCGCAACGACCCGACCCTCGACTGGAACCAGCGCGCGCTCCGCATCGGCCATTTCGCGCAACTGGCGCACAGCGCGACGATCACGCGGGTGGCGAAGTAAATTGCGCAACTGCTGGATCGGGCGTGCAATGCGGCTCAATCCGCTTTTTACGTTCTATCGGGAAGGCCCATGACAACCGTACACATTTCGTTGTCCGACGACTTGGCAACGATGGCTGCCAGCGAAGGATTGCTTTCCCCCGAAGCGATGGAGTTCATGTTGCGCGAGCAACTGCGCCGTCGTGCCGGTGAGGCGTTACGCGCCGTTTGGCAGGCCGGGCCACAGGATTCCTTGACCGTGGCCATCGAGCAGGAGCTCGTCGATGACGTTCGCGCGTTGCGAGCCGAGCGGCGGCCACAAGCTTCGAATTGAATGCGTGGTCGGGTGTCCCGAATTTGCGGCTGGTACGGGACAGGGACGTGGTCGTTGCAGGTCTTCTGTGGAACGGGCCGCCTCGACGCTTGATCGAAATGGCCATCGAGGGCGAGGCGATCGAGTTGTTCACCAGCCGGGTTTCGATCAATGAGCTCGCCACGACACTGGGCCAATCGGAATTCAGCGCCCGCCTTGCGGCGTTCGGCACCATCATCTCGGCGTTGGTCGGACAGTACGTGGCAATGACGAACGTCGTGCCGGCACACATCGTTCCGCGGGTCGTGCAGGTGATGCAGACGATGACCATGTGATCGCGGCTGCCGTGGCTGCCCGTGCCGAGTCGATCGTCACAGGCGACCGCCGACACCTTTTGCCCTTGCGTTCCTGGCAGGAAATCGCCATCGTCACGGCACGCGAAGTCGTTGACCGGATCGAAGCACTGGGCGGCTGAGCAGGCTGCGGCCGAGCGGGGCCGACAGGAGCTTCACAGTCCTACCGTCCGCGGGCACCTCAAGAACAACCGCGACAACGTCGCCGTCAGCGCCGTCCTCTCTTCCCCCGACGTCGCCTGCAGCCCGGCCAGCGGCCCGTGCAGCATCTTCTGTGTCAGCCCGCGGCTCAGCGATTCGAGCACCGCGTCCATGTTTTCGCCCTTCGCGAGCAGCTTGCGGGCACGCAGCAATTCCGCGGCGCGCCACTGCTCGGCCTGGGTCTGCAGGGCCTGGATGAGCGGCACGGTGCGACGGGTGTCGAGCCAGCGGGCGAAGTCCTGCACGCCGGCCTCGACGATGGTCTCGGCCTGGCCCACCGCCGCCTGGCGCTTTTCGCCACCGGCCTGCACGATCTGCGACAGGTCGTCGATGGTGTAGAGGTAGACGTCGGCGAGTCGCGCCACCTCGGGTTCGATGTCGCGCGGCACGGCCAGGTCGACCATGAGCATCGGCCGGCGGCGCCGGGCCTTCACCGCCCTCTCGACCGCCCCGAGCCCGATCAGCGGCAACGGGCTGGCGGTGCACGAGACGACCACGTCGAAGGCCTCGAGCCGCGCCAGTGCGTCCGGCAGACCGGTGGCCTCGGCCTTGAAATGCGTCGCCAGTTCCTGGGCCTTCGGCAGGCTGCGGTTGGCGATCACGAGTTGCTTCGGACCGCGCGCGGCGAGGTGGGCGAGCACCGGCGGGGCCATGTCGCCGGCGCCGAGGAACAACACCCGGAGTGCGCCGAAGTCCTCGAACAGGTCGCCCGCCAGCCGCACGACCGCGGCCGCGAGGCTGATGGTGTGCATGCCGACCTCGGTGGCGGTGCGCACCTCCTTGGCGACGGCGAAGGATCGCTGAAAGAGTTGGTGCAAGGTGCTGCCGAGCGTGCCGGCGGTCTCCGCCTCGCGCACCGCCTGCTTCATCTGGCCCAGGATCTGGGTCTCGCCGACGACCATGGAGGCCAGGCCGCTGGCGAGCCGAAACGCGTGGCGTGCCGCAGGCGCGTCCTCCAGCACATAGAGATGCGGCCGGAGCGCGTCGACCGGCATCGCCCCGTTCGCCAACCAGCCGAGCGCCTGGCCCGTCACGTCCGTGCCCATTCGCGCCTGTGCGCTGCCGAGGTAGAACTCGGTGCGGTTGCAGGTCGAGACGATCGCGACCTCGGGCGCGCCGGTCAGGCCGTTTCGCAGGGACTGCAGGGCCAGCCCGAGGGCAGACGCCGGGAATGCGAAGCGCCCGCGCACGTCGAGCGGCGCCGTCCGGTGGTCGAGGCCGAGGGCCATCACGGTCATGGGGTTGCTCCAAATGAACGGGACGTTGTCGTCGCCGCCGTGCGCCAGCGGGCGCGCAGATCGAAGAGGTGTGCGGCGCCGGCGGCTGCCAGGCACGGCAGCACCCAGTCGGCGCCGGCTTGTCGCACGGCGCCGTGCAGCGCTGCCATGAGGCAGAGTCCGGAGGCCATGTTCCGCACGAAATCGCGTGGCGGCACGCCGCCCCGACCGGTGCGCCACCAGCCGATGAGCGCGACGCCTTCGAGCACGGTGAGGGCGATCACGAGGTCGACGAGGAGAGGCAAGGCGGCGTTCATGCGGGGCGACTCAAGTTCCGAAGGGCCCGTTGAGCCGCACCGTGTCCCAGTTCAGCAGCGAGGCGGTCGACACCCAGACGAGGTAGGGGGCGAGCAGCCAGGCCGGTAGCGGCGCGACTCGGCGCAGCCACAGGATCAGCGCCAGCACGGAAAGCCACAGGAACGGCACCTCGGCGAGCGCCCAATCGGGCCGGTGCAGCCGGAAATAGAGCAGGCTCCAGAAGACGTTCAGACTGCCGTTGAGCGCGAACAGCACCAGCATCCAGTCGCGCCGCAGACGAACCGGCGCGTGGCGCCAGCCGATGACGCCGGCCGTCGCCGCCAGCAGGAAGATCACGGTCCAGATCGGCCCGAACGCCCAGTCGGGCGGTTTCCACGGCGGCTGGCGCAGGGCCAGGTACCACGGCCCGATGTCGGTCATCAACCCGCCGAGCAGTGCGACGACGATCGCCCCGCCCGCGGCCACCGCCACCGGCCGCCTCAACCCGCCACGCGTCATACACGCGCCACCCCGAACAGGTGCGCGAGGTCCTTGAAAAAGATGCGCACGTGGGCGACGGGCTTCCTGCGCACCAGTTCCTTGTTCATGTACGACTCGAAGGTGAGCTGCTGGACATCGCGGTCGCGGCAGATGGCGACGAAGCGCTCGCGGCGACGATCGCTCGAGTACCAGAAGCGCTGCATGATGCCGAGCACCAGGAACACCTTGCCGTGCGCCTTCATGAAGCGCTTGCGGGCCAGCGCGAGCGAGCGCACGTCGCCGGTCGCGAGATACGCCTGCACCGCCTCGGCGGCGAAGCGGCCCCCGGCCATCGCGTAGTAGATGCCTTCGCCGGACGCCGGGGCGACCACACCGGCGGCGTCGCCGGCCAGCACCAGGTCGCGGCCGTTGTCCCAGCGCGGCAGCGGCTTCATCGGGATGGGTGCGCCCTCGCGCCGCAAGGTCTCGGCGCCGGCCAGGCCGGCGGCAGCCCGCAGGCCGCTGACCGCCCCGCGCAGCGAGAAGCCCTTGTCCGCGCTGCCGGTGCCCACGCTGATGCGGTCGCCGTGCGGGAAGACCCAGCCGTAGAAGTCGGGCGAGAGCGCGCCGCGGTAGTAGACGTCGCAGCGCGAGCCGTCCCAGCCGGCAGGCGGGGCGGCCGGCGTGCGCAGGATCTCGTGGTACGCGAAGACATATTTCGTGCGCTCGGCGCCGGGCACCGTCTGCCGGGCGACTTCCGAGCGGGCGCCGTCGGCACCGATCACCGAACGCGCCCGGACACTGGAGGGGAAGGTCGCGCCCTTGTCGGTGCCGGAGCGTTCCTGGAAGTGCACGACGCTGACGCCGTCGGCATCGCGGTCGATGCGCTCGAAGCGGCCGGTGCGCCGCTCGGCACCGCAGGCCGCGGCGCGGCAGCGCAGCCATTCGTCGAACGCGTCCCGATCGACCATGCCGACGAAGCCGTTGTCGATCGGGATGTCGACCCGCGCATCCTTCGGCGAGACCATGCGGGCCGAGGTCGCGCGCGCGACCAGCAGCGCGTCGGGGATGGCGAAGTCCTTGATCAGCCGCGGCGGAATCGCGCCGCCGCAGGGTTTGGTGCGGCCCGCCCGGTCGAGCAGCAGGACGGAACGGCCCTGGCGGGCCAGGTCGTGCGCGGCGGTCGCGCCGGCCGGGCCGCCGCCGATCACGACGACGTCGAAGAGCGGTGAGTCGTCGGTCATGGGGTCAGCTCCTGGACGAAATGGGGGCGCCGGGCGCGGCGCGATACGAGCCGCCCGGCGTCGCGCGCAGCGGGCTGGCCGATCTGATGCGCGAGCCGGGCCGCGGCGATGAAAAGGAGCGCCTCGAAGCCGAAGACGGCCGCGTAAGCCAGCGCCGGCGAGCCGATCAACCAGCGCGCGAGGTCGCTCGCCGCCGTTCCGACGAGTCCGCCGAGGCCGAAGGCGACGGCCTGCGCCGCGCCCCAGAGCCCCATCCGGACGCCCTCGCGCGCGGGGGCGGACGTGGCGCCCGCGGGGTCGGTCGACGCCGGCGCTTCCCCCTCCGGTCGACCGCCTGCCAGCCGCATCATCGAGGCGATCGCGGCGATCGAGAACGCACCGTTGGCCGCGCCCAGACCGAACACGGTCGCCTTGAACGGCCACGCCGGCCCGACCACCGCCGCGCCGACGAGCGCCAGCAGCAAGGCGGCCGACAGCAGGCACCCGCCGATCTGCCAGACACGCAGCGAGCCGAAGCGCCCGCCACGGCCCGCCGACGCCGCAGCCAGCATGCCGAGCAGCACACCGCCATGCTGGAAGCTCGCCAGACCCGTCGACTGCCCCGGGGTGTAGCCGAAGACGAGGCCGGCGAACGGCTCGAGGATCAGATCCTGGGCGCTGTAGGCCAGCATCGAGACGAACACGAAGACGGTGAAGCGGCGGGCGACCGGCTCGGCCCAGACCTCGGCCACCGCGGCCCGGAAGCTCGTCGCCGGTCGCGCCGCGAGGGCGGGTGCAGCACCCTGGCCTTCGAGCCGCCAGGTCGCGAGCACGGTCAGCCCCAGCGCGATCGCCGACACCGCCCCGCTGACCTCGATCAGGCGCAGCGGCGAATACGGGTCGAGCAGGCGGCCGGCGACACCTGCCGTCAGCGCGAAGCCGACGATCATCATCAGCCAGACCAGCGTCGCCGCACCGGCCCGCCGCGGCGCCGCCACGCGTTGCGCCAGCAGCACCAGCAGCGACGTCCCGCAGGCGCTGACCCCCGCACCGATCAACATGAACGCGAGCACCGCGAGCGCGATGCCGGGGCCGCGCTGCGTGCCCATCCAGGCGGTCGCGACCGCCGCCAGCGCGCCGCCCGCCGCGAGCACCGCCATGCCGCCGACGATCCACGGTGTGCGCCTGCCCCCGCGGTCCGAGCCGTGGCCCATGCGCGGCCGCGCCACCTGCACGAGGTAGTGCAGCGCGACCAGCAGCCCCGGCAACAGGGCCGGCAGGCCCAACTCGACGACCATCACGCGGTTCAGGGTCGAGGTGGTCATGACGACGACCGCGCCCATGCCGGCCTGCACGACACCGAGGCGGGCGATGTCCGCCCACGAGAATCCACGCGGCGCGGCCGTCATGTCGCTGCCCGGAGCGCGAAGGCGCTGACCATCATGCCCGCGACGAGCAGCGGCACGCCGAAGCCGCTGTACCAGACGGCCCGCGACACCGGGTCGGCCAGAAAGCGCCGCATTAGCAGCGCCTGCAGCCCCACCAGCGCCATGACCGCGAGCCCCCGCCCCGGCTGTTCCCAGCGCAGCAGCAACGCGACGACGCCCAACTGCGGCAACGCCATCACCCAGCATGCCGTCTTCGCCGCCGCAGCGACGCCGAGGCGCACCGGCAGCGACCCGATGCCCATGCGCCGGTCGCCGTCGACCGACTTGAAATCGTTGAGCGTCATGATCCCGTGCGCGCTCACGCTGTAGAGCAGAGCCAATGCGAGCGAGCGCGACGCCGGCATCGAACCGCCCGCCATGACGGCGGCACCGGTGATCCAGGCCAGGCCCTCGTAGCACAGGCCACACGCCGCATTCCCCCACCAGCCGTTGCGCTTCAAGCGCAGCGGCGGTGCACTGTAGGCCCATGCCAGCAGCAACCCGACGGCCCCTGCGGCGAAACCCCAAGGCCCGAGCACCCAGGCCACGAGCAGCGACAAGGCGGTCCAGACCCAGGCGATCCAGAGCCCCCAGCGGCCCGGCATGCGGCCCGACGGAATCGGCCGCTGCGGCTCGTTGATCGCGTCGACCTCGCGGTCGAACCAGTCGTTGACGGCCTGACTGCTGGCGCACACCAACGGGCCCGCCAGCAAAACCCCGATCAGCAGGACCGGCCAGCGACCCTCGGTCGACACGCCCGAGGCGATGGCGCCGCAGACGAAAGCCCACATCGGCGGAAACCAGGTGATCGGCTTGAGCAACTCGGCGACCGTGGAAAGCGCGGGGCGGGGCATGTGTGCATGATCGCAGTTGACACTCGGACAGTCAACCTGATTTACACTCGGCGCCGTGCGAAGACAATTGCGGCGATGAGGCCCTCGCCCCAACCCTCTCACCGGGGAGAGGAAGCAGGAAGTGCCGGGGTCGTAACTCTCGCTCCCGCCGAAAGAAGGTTGGGTGAGGGTCCCGGCATGCTGCCGGACCGACCATCACTCGTCCGTCGGCGTCGCGCTCAGGTCGCCGATATTGAACCGCCGCAACTTCACATACAGGCTCTGCCGCGAGAGCCCCAGCATCTCGGCCGCTGAAGCCCGGTTGTCGTGCGTCAGTTCGAGCGCGGCTTCGATGCAGAGTTGCTCGATCAAGTCGGTGGTGTCGCGCACGATGTCCTTCAACGGCACGCGACCGACGAGTTCGGTCATTTGCCCGACGGATCGCGGCACGTCGCGTCCCGGGCGCGCTTCGCCGATGAGCCGGCGGCTCACATCGCGTATCGTGAAGCCCAGGCAAGGCGGCTCGCCGCTCGTCACGGCCACGCCGGAGATCTCGACTTCCGTCGACGCCCCGTACTCGCCGCGCATGACCGTCGCGAAGAGACGCACCGCGCCGCGCTGCCGCAGGTTGGTGACCAGCACGTTCAGGTCGACCCCGGTGCGGCCCAGCCACTGCTCCAGAGATTGGCCGACGACCTGGGTCTCCGAGGCGAGTTGCGCCAGTTCGACGAAGGCGCGGTTCGCCGTCAGGATCTTGCCTTCGAGATCGGTCACGACAAAGGCATCCGGCGCGGCGTCGATCAGCCGCAGCATCGCGTCGTGCCCTGCGGGCGGTGTCTCGGGCGCGCCCGCGGCCACCGGGGCCGCGCGAACCAGGAGCAGCACGGTCTTTTCCTGGCGGAACGAGGACACCGCGATGCGCAGTTCCTCGTCCCGACCGAGCAGCCGCGCCGTCGTCGACTCGGACCGACCCGTCGCGGCGACGCGGCCGAGCAGCGCCTGCAACGCTGCGGCACTGGCGACGTCCACGCCCTCGGTCACCTGCCAACCGGCGCGGGCATCGGCGCCGAACAGCGCGACCGCCGCGGGGTTGGCCTCTTCCAGCCGGCCGGTCGCCGCGTCGAGCACCAGTACCGCTTCGGCCGCGACCTGGAACAGCGAGCGATAGCGCGTTTCCATGTGGCGCAAACGCCAGTAGTCGCGCTCCATCGCCTGTTGCGCCTTGATCAGGCGCTGCTGCAGCGCCGCATTGGCGCGCAAGTCTCGACCGAAGACGATGGAGCGACCGATCGCCTTGCCGCGTGACCCCGGCCGCAGCCCGACCGCGGCGTAGGAGAGCGGCAAGTCGGCGCCATCGATCGAGGGGTGGTTGATGTGGCGCCAGCGCGGCGCACCCGTGCCGAGCGAATCCTTGAGCATCGCCTCGACCTTGGGGCGGCTCTCGACCGTCACCGTGTCGGCCCAGGGCTTGCCCAGCCAGCCGTAGTAGCCCTCGCGCAGCAGGTCCTCGCTGCCGAAGGCCAGGTCGCGGATGACGCCCGCGTCGTCGATGATCATGGCGACATCCGCCGCGGCCGCGATCAAGCGACCCGCGACGTCGGCATCCAGATCCCCCAGCGTGCTCGCCGGCGACTCGAATTCCCTCATGTCCGCCCCTTCCGCGCAGCCGGTGTCAGCCCCACACGAGGCCTGACCTTCGGTCCGACGCGATCCGGGTGCCTCTCCCTTAGGCCGGCCCGGCCCGCGACAGGCGGATCCTGGAAACCTGTGCTGCGGGCTGACTGCATCTCGCTCTCGCTCTCGTTCCGGGGGATCGTGACAGGGGTGGGGTCGTCGAGGCGAAAGACCGGCGGGTGAGGCAGATCACCGGCAGGCGCTGCCGCCGAGCGGGTCCGACGAGCGGCGAGCGCGCGCCACGGCGCGTTCGCCGACTTCGCGCGCGATCAGCCGCTCGGCCAGCAACGGCGCCTCGCGGCCATCGATTGTCATGCCGTCGGCACCGACTCTTTCGACGTACTCCGGATGCGCGCCGAAGAGGGGGCCACCGACCACGATGGCGATGCCGCGGTTGCAAGCCGCATGCCTGACGGCGCGGACCACTTCAGCGAGCGCCGCGAGGTGGACTTCCGCACCCAACGAGAAGCCGACCACGTCGAACCACTCGGCGCTGACCAGCGCGGCGGCGTCGCTGCCGGCGTCGCAGGCACTGCCGGACACGTCCCAACCGGCGTGGCGAAAAAATTCCGCGACCATCGACAGGCCGAAAGTGTGCTGTTCGCCGGGCGACGGCAACAGTAGAGCACGGCGCCCCGCGGGGCACGTGCGCGACCGTGTGGCCGTAGGCCGGGCTCAGCTCGCGCAGCACCCGTTGCAACCGCCCGAGACCGACCGTCACGTCCGTGAAATCGCAGAGGTCCTCGGTCCACAGGTCGCCGAGGTGGCGCGCGGTGGGCGCCAGCAGATCGAGGTAGATCGCCTCGATCGGGACGCCGCGGTCGCGATACGCCTGCACCGCAATCATCGCCGCGTCCTCGTCGCTCGCGAGCACCTGCTTGGTGAAGCGCTCGACCTCGCCCGCGTCGAGGCAGAGGTTGACCGGGAGGGCCGCCCGCGCGGGTTCGGCGATGCTGCGATGCGCCAGCATCAGGCGCGGAATGATCTCGTGCTCGATCGTGCTGGCCAGACGCGACATCAGCGCGTTGCCCGGGGGGGCGGCAAGCGCCATTCCGGGCGGTGCGGCCGCCCGCTCGGCCACATGGGGCCGGCGGTGGCTGCGGTGGGCAACGGCATGGTCCTGCGGCAAGCTCTCCATCGACATTTCCTTGTCCGGAAAAAACGCAATCGCCATGAGTCGAGCGTTGGCCTCGACCCGGTTGCCGTCCCGCCTTCCGGGGTGGCTGCTCGGCCGGCCGCGGGAAAAGCCCGCACCGGTCCATGGTTTTTACTGCCGCATTCGGGTGGGGTCAATGCGTAGGAATGCGGACGAGCTGCACGCCGGAGAACCACCCGAGTCCTCAATGTACTGTCAGTTTTGATTTACGTCCAGCCCGATTGACAGTTTCCGCCGTGAGGTCTAGATTCGCTTCAACCCGATGCCTGCAACCGATTCGATGCGCCCGCCACCCCCCCTGCTCTACACGGCCGAAGAACGCCGGCGGCGTGATGCGTCCGGTTGGACGCTGGTGCAAGGCGTGCTGGCACCGCTGCAGTTCGCCGTCTTTCTGGTGAGCCTGGCGCTCGTCGTGCGTTTTATGACGACGGGAAACGGCCACGCAGCGGCGTCGGCGTCGGTGGTGGTCAAGACGCTGACGCTCTACGCCATCATGGTCACCGGATGCTTTTGGGAAAAAGCCGTCTTCGGGCGCTACCTCTTCGCCCCGGCGTTCTACTGGGAAGACGTGTTCAGCATGGCGGTGCTCGCGCTGCACACCGCCTACCTGGTCGCGCTCGCCACCGATTCGCTTGGACCACTGGGGCAGATGCAACTCGCGCTCGCCGCCTATGCCAGCTACGCCGTCAACGCCACGCAGTTCCTGCTGAAGCTGCGGGCGGCGCGGCTGGACGCATCGCAGCGCACTGCGCTGCCGGGAGCCGCCGCATGACCGCCGTGATCCCCATCGTCGCCACGCCACAGGCAGGCTGCAGCGACGCGCCGGTGCGCCGCGAACGCGGCCAGCGCGAGGTCTTCTGCGGCCTCACCGGCATCATCTGGCTGCACCGCAAGATCCAGGACGCGTTCTTCCTGGTCGTCGGCTCGCGCACCTGCGCCCACCTGATCCAGTCGGCGGCCGGCGTGATGATCTTCGCCGAGCCGCGCTTCGCGACCGCCATCATCGACGAGCGCGACCTCGCGGGCCTGGCCGACGTGAACGACGAGCTCGACCGGGTGGTTTTCCCGCCTGATCGAGCGCCGGCCGGAAATCCGGCTGCTGTTCCTGGTCGGCTCCTGCCCGTCGGAAGTCATCAAGCTCGACCTGTCGCGGGCCGCGTCGCGGCTGTCGCAGCGCCTCTCGCCGGCGGTCCGGGTGCTGAACTATTCGGGCAGCGGCATCGAGACGACCTTCACGCAGGGCGAGGACGCCTGCCTCGCGGCGCTGGTGCCACTCGCGCCGGCCGCGGCGGTGCAGGCCGCGCCGTCGCTGCTGGTGGTCGGCGCCCTCGCAGACGTCGTCGAGGACCAGTTCACCCGACTGTTCGACCAGCTCGATATCGGCCCCGTGCGGTTCTTCCCGCCGCGCCGGGCGGCCGACGTGCCGCCGGTCGGCGCCAACACGGTCTTCCTGCTCGCCCAGCCCTTCCTCGCCGACACCGCCCGCGCGCTCGAGGCCCGCGGCGCCGAGCGCCTGCCCGCCCCGTTCCCGCTCGGCGTCGAGGGGACGACCCGCTGGCTGCAGGCGGCCGCCACCGCGTTCGGCATCGACGCGACGACCTTCGAGCGCGTCACGGCGCCCGCCCGCGAACGCGCCGGCGCGGCGCTCAGCCGCCGCCGCCCCGAATTGGCGGGAAAAAGCATCTTCTTCTTCCCCGATTCGCAGCTCGAGGTGCCGATCGCCCGCTTCCTGGCGCGCGAGCTCGGCATGCAGTTGACCGAGGTCGGCTCGCCCTACCTGCACCGCCAGCACCTGGCCGAGGAGCTGGCGCTGCTGCCCGAGGGCACGGCGCTGTCGGAAGGCCAGGACGTCGAGCGGCAACTCGACCGCTGCCGCGCCGCCCGACCCGACCTGGTCGTCTGCGGCCTGGGCCTGGCCAACCCGCTCGAGGCCGAGGGGCTGACGACCAAGTGGTCGATCGAACTCGTCTTCACGCCGATCCAGGGCTACGACCAGGCCGGCGACCTGGCCGAACTGTTCACCCGGCCGCTGCTGCGGCGCCGGCTGCTCGCGGCCTGACGAGTCCCCATGCAACTCACCCTCTGGACCTACGAAGGCCCGCCGCACGTCGGCGCGATGCGGGTCGCCACGGCGCTGACCGACGTGCACTACGTGCTGCACGCGCCGCAGGGCGACACCTACGCCGACCTGCTGTTCACGATGATCGAGCGGCGCGGCAAGCGCCCGCCGGTGACCTACACCACCTTCCAGGCGCGCGACCTCGGTGGCGACACGGCCGAGCTGTTCAAGAACGCGGCCCGCGAGGCCTACGAACGCTTCCAGCCGAAGGCGATGATGGTCGGCGCCTCGTGCACGGCCGAGCTGATCCAGGACGATCCGGGCGGCCTGGCGAAGGCCCTGAACCTGCCGGTGCCGGTCGTCGCGCTCGAACTGCCGTCCTACCAGCGCAAGGAAAACTGGGGCGCGTCCGAAACCTTCTACCAACTCGTCAGGGCGCTCGCCGGTTCGCGCCTGCCCCCGCACGGCAGCGTGCGCCCGGCGCGCGAGGACGGCACCCGCCCGCGCTGCAACCTGCTCGGCGCCACCGCCCTCGGCTTTCGCCACCGCGACGACGTGCGCGAGATCACCGCGCTGCTCGAATCGACCGGCATCGACGTGCGCTGCGTCGCGCCGCTGGATGCGTCCGCCGCCGACCTGGCGCGGCTCGGCGAGGCCGATTTCAACGTCGTGCTCTATCCCGAGACCGCCGCACTCACGGCCCGCTGGCTGCAACGCAGCTTCGGCCAGCCGTCGACGAAGACGATCCCGATCGGCGCGTCGGCCACCCGCGAGTTCATTGCCGAGGTGGCCCGCCTCGCCGGCCTCGACGCGTCCACCGCCGTGCTCGACGCCGAATCCCGCTCCGGCTGGTACGCCCGCTCGGTCGATTCGACCTACCTCACCGGCAAGCGCGTCTTCGTCTTCGGCGACGCGACGCACGCGGTCGCCGCCGCCCGCGTGGCCGCCGACGAACTCGGCTTCAAGGTGGTCGGCCTCGGCACCTACAGCCGCGAATTCGCCCGCGAGGTTCGCGAGGCCGCCAAGCTCTACGGCGTCGAGGCCTTGATCACCGACGACTACCTCGAAGTCGAGGCCCGCGTCGCCGAACTTCGCCCCGACCTCGTGCTCGGCACGCAGATGGAACGCCACATCGCCAAGCGCCTGGGCGTGCCGTGCGCGGTGATCTCGGCGCCGGTGCACGTGCAGGACTTTCCGGCCCGCTATTCGCCGCAGATGGGCTTCGAAGGCGCCAACGTGCTGTTCGACACGTGGGTCCACCCGCTGATGATGGGTCTCGAGGAGCACTTGATCGGCATGTTCCGCGGCGACTTCGAATTTCACGAGGACGCGGCGCCGTCGCACCTGGGCGGTCGCATGCAGTCGCCGGCCGTGGAGCCCGAACCGCCCGCCGAGGCACCCCTGGTCGCCGGCACCAGCGAGGCCGACGCGCCGGCCGAGGCGGCCGCCTGGGGCCCGGACGCCGAGCGCGAGCTGCGCAAGATCCCGTTCTTCGTCCGCGGCAAGGCCCGCCGCAACACCGAGCGCTATGCCGCCGAGCGCGGCGTGCCGGTGATCACCGTCGAGACACTCTATGACGCCAAAGCGCATTTCAGCCGGACCTGACTTTTTCGGCCGGCAGCCCGCTGCCCGTGCCGAGGGTGGGGGCCCACGCCGCCCCGATCCGCGTCGTCATCGTGACGATGGACAGCCACCTCGCGAGCGCCGCCCAGCGCGCCGAACGGACGCTGGCGAAGTCGATGCCCGGCCTGTCGCTCGCCGTGCACGCCGCGGCCGAATGGGGCGGCGACGACGCGGCACTCGCGCGCTGCAAGGCCGACATCGCGACCGCCGACATCGTCATCGCGACCATGCTCTTCCTCGAAGACCACTTCCTGCCGGTGCTGCCGGCCCTGCAGGCGCGCCGCGACCACTGCGACGCGATGGTCTGCGCCATGTCGGCCGCCGAGGTGATGAAGCTGACGCGCATGGGCCACTTCGCGATGGACGCGCCCGCCAGCGGCCCGCTCGCGCTGCTCAAGCGCCTGCGGGGCAAGCCCGAAGCCAAGCCCGGCCAGACCGGCGCCAAGGCGACCGCCGGCGCGCAGCAAATGAAGATGCTGCGCCGCCTGCCGAAGATCCTGCGCTTCATCCCCGGCACCGCGCAGGACGTGCGGGCCTATTTCCTGACGCTTCAATACTGGCTCGCCGGCTCGGACACGAATGTCGCGGCGATGGTGCAGTTCCTGGTCGACCGATACGCCGACGGCCCGCGCCGCGCGCTGCGGGGTCTGGCCCCCGTCACGCCGCCGGTCGAGTACCCGGAGGTCGGCGTCTACCACCCGCGCATGGCCAACCGCATGTCGGCGCTCGTGGCCGACCTGCCGCGCGTCGCGACTTCCGGCAAGCGCGGCACGGTCGGCCTGCTGCTGATGCGCTCCTACCTGCTGGCCGGCAACGCCGACCACTACGACGGGGTGATC